>CAUYSK010023710.1:0-39439 GCA_963575035.1 Avahi laniger | reverse complement strand
TCCCTGTTCACTGCCTACTTGTTGGCAACTCTTGACTCTACGTTGATTAACCTTCCATCGCCTGCAGTCTGAGGCTCTACCCCTTAGATATAATGGTCTGCTGGCCAGTGGGCAGTTGCTCTCGCTGCTTCAGATGGATCTGTCCTGTCGGTGCCTCTTCCATCCCAGTCAGGGGGTTCGAGTCCAGACCTACTTCTTTCCAGTCTGCTTTATCTTGCTACAGGTAACTGGCGGCTGCTCTGGCAATAATGTTCATCATGTTTCTTATGTGAGGGAGGCACCGCAGTGTGTCAGGAGGCTTCTCTGGGAGCTCGGGGGACCTGGTTTCACTCTTGCTGCCATCTTGACAGTCAAGAACTCACCTTACTGCTTAAAGCAGGGCCAGCGTGGCTGAAATTCAGTGTGCAAGGATGAGATGCGGAAGACAAGGTGGGAGCCTTCAGAGGTGCTAGAAACCTCCTGAAATCGTGCAAAATGTGTGTATGCATGCTTTTCTAGAAAGAGGATACAAGCTTTTTAATTTGATTCTGAATGATTAACAGAGAGGGTTACCCAAACAACAGACTAAGCAGTTTCTTTTTTTTGTTTTGAGATGGGGTCTCACTGTCTTGCCCAGGATGTTATTGAACTCCTGGCCTCAAGCCATCCTTCTGCTTCAAACTAAACTGGGATTACAAGCATGAGCCACCACATCCTGCTGACTCAATGGTTTTAAAACAAACTATTCATAACCTAAAATAGAAAATACCTACCTTAAATTTCTAAGGAATATTTTAAAAATGCCATACACATAGGTTGTCTTATAAAATCACAGTATTAGAAAACATAGAGCTTAATAATGTAAATTAAACAAAAAAGCTTCATCCAAATATCTACACTTACCATAATCTAAAAAAGTGACTCCCTTCACTCTTGGGCTTAGGCTCTGTATCTTGCTTTACTTTTCTTCTTGGTACACTAAGCTAATACATCCTACTCATGAATATTCCTGGGTGTGGCTGAAAGGTATAAAAGACTGTACGACAAAATATTAACCCTGATCGTTTCTATGTGATAGCATTTTGCGGGAATTTTCTTCTTTATACCTTTCATTATTATTAGATTTTTTTAATAATTAGCATGCAACAAAAGATATAAATTACAACTAGATAAATTATAAAAGAGAAAAACAATGAAATTGATAAGTGTAAGTGGTTTTGGCAGCTGGATGAATTCCTTTGTCAAAGGGAAAGTCAAACTTTTCACCCCGTGGAGGCTGCGGTGTTAATTCAAGCTAGAGGTTCTACGGGTTTGATTCGTATTCGGATGAGCCATGCAGTCAGGACATGTTCCTTCTGGTGCCACCATTTCTGCTGTCCCACCAGATCTCTGAAAAAGCCCACTTATCACTGTATTTGTCAATGTTTGAGAAGGATTTTCACTAACCTTTGGCGTGTTACTTAAATTTTCTTTGCCTCAATTTCCTTCATTTCAACAATTGTGATTGGACTAGTACTTACCGCAAAGGATTTTTTTGAACATTTTATTTAGAAATCATTTGTGTCAAAGATTTTGGCACAGTGCCTGCACATAGTAAGCAATAAATAACTGTTAGCTATTCATCTTACTATCATTATTATACCTATTTTACAGATAAGAAGCCCAGGGCAGAGAAAAGATAAATAATTTACCTAGAGTCACAGTTAAGAGGAGCTGGGATAGTAATCCCAGAAGAATACTTAGCATAGGGTGTCACTAAAACACACACCAAATAAATTCGTAACAGAATAAACTCATTATATCTGAACACTATCAATATGCTATAAAAAAGAAAGCATTAGGGATATGTAAAAATAAGTTTTTTCTGTAGTTAACAGAAAGGTTAAGTTTCTCTTTAGTGTTTGGTTCTGCTTGCTTTAAACGTGTTACACAGCATAAGAAAACAAAGCACTCATTTTCATTTCAAAAACTCAATAAAAACCTACAAGCTATCAAGAGTGAAACCCAGTGATATTCTCACATTAGCCCATTGCTGCAGATTTTCTCTTGGCCGCCACTTGGTACTTTCTACTTCAAAGGTGTGTTGTTTCCTTCATATGGTATGTTCCATGCTTTATCTAAGGCCTAGCAGGACTGCTATTCTAATGCTATCATTCCTTATGTGTGTTAATGTGGGTTAGTAAACACACACTTCCATATTCCTAAACAGTTGGGTTAAATATTCTCTTTCTCTCTTCACAGTTCTCCCAGTTCACTCAAGTCTAAATGTTCTTTCTCTCCTTTAAATTTTCCTAACTTCACTACCCTTCCATGTGCTTTTTCTCTGTTTCCATATCAATCTGTGCATATCTCTGATCATACCTTCACATATAGATGGTATGTGACTTGAGTTGTTTTCACATTAGAGGGGACTGTAAATTAAATACATATGAAAGCAACTTGAGACCAAGAATCATGTCTAATTCCTAGAACTAACTTTGCTTCTTCATGTATTAGAAGTACAAGAAATGTCTTTTGGACTAAAACAAATCAAACTACTATAACAAGGGTTGCCTCTACATTTCATTTGACAATCGATCATGAATTTTAAAAATAATAACACTTCTTTCTTGAACTATTACTTACATTCATGACAAAAATATTCATCTAACAATTAACAAATCCTGATGATGCATCAGTTATTCTACCAGATGCTAAATGGAATACAAAAAAGAGTAAGACAGCTCTCATCCTCAAGGAATTCACAGCCTAATGTAGGAAACACACATGAAATTACTATACAATGTAATAAATCCACAGGGCTATAGTAGCAAACCACCTCTTTGGGGAAATTGAGGAAAGTTCATTTCGCCTGAGTTCAAACTTGGATATTGTCTCTCCAAGGAGAATTTAAGATATTTGAGGCATCTTGGAGTATTCTTTTATTCTTCACACCATAGTACCTAGGAAATAGTAGGCACTTAGTAAACTGTTATTGATTTAACTTACTTGATTCCTAACTATAAATATACATTTCTGGAATCTGTTTATCATTGATATTTAGTATAGAGTTTCAACAATTAAGCTTATTGTAATTTCCTTAAAAATGATACAGTAAATAAAGCTAGTGTTGATTCTTAGAGGGGATTGAAAACTTACTCAAAATAAGCATGATTCTTTTGGAAATCGCCCTTAAAGCAAGAAGGTATGTGTCTACATTTAAAAAACTGGGGTGTTGATTTCCACGATATCTTGCATCTTACATGAAAGAATCATCAAATCAGACTACAGATTCAGATATAAACCCACATTCTCTCTCTCATAATGACATTATGAAATATTTCCTAGGATGGTATGGTTGCTATTTATGATGTCTATTAATAAAATAGACATCATAAATAGCAGGTTCAGGTCTGAGGTAGCATTTTGGAATGGACATGTGCTAAGTTTCTTTCTTTCGCCAACAGAGGGAATAATGGAGTTGCAAGGTAGAGAAAAAAAATACATATATATGTATATAAATTGTAAATTTTTTTCTTTTAATTTACATTGGTTTCTAAGTCTTATAATTTATAATCTGAACTATCAAGAGCACCCAGGCTTATTGGGTTCTAACTATGTAAGAGGTATTATTGCCAGATATTTTTACATACTTTTTCTTCTTTAATTCTCATAAAAATCCATTACCTATCTGAGAAACCCAAGGTCCAGAGAAATGTTACTTGTCAAAGATCCCATGAACAGAAAATGAAGTTACTGTACTTGTACGGAGGAACGTTTGACTCCAAGGAATCACTATTTCCCCTACACCACGCTACCTCACTCAACGTGGTTTATTATACCCTACTTAATACACTTCTACTGAAAATGAAAAGCATGCTATGCCTTATACCATCAGGTAGGAAATTTTTTATTGAGAAATAAAAAAGATACAGTGTTCATTTTCTAGGGGTTCAAGTCTACTGATCATGTGGGAAAATGATTCCAACCCAATTTTCTTTTTTCATTTTTTTCCAAACCAGCATGTGAGGGCATTCTAGGCCCCTAGGTGACAGAAAACCTTTGCGGAGACATAAAAGCATTAGAATACACACATGATAGGCCATCGCTGGGGCTCTGTAAGCAATTCAATGTGACTGGAGCTGGGACATATCTGGATCAGTGGGAGGAGATGATGCCTCCTTGTTTATATCAAGTTTCAGTAAATTCAGTGAATCTGTCTATTCACAATTAAATTCTCCAGAAAAAAATAAACTGCTTATTTAATTTATGTAATCAGTTTATTTAACCAGATAGACAAATTGAATTCAATGGAAGAAGTCCGCTCCATAATTCTCTGTAGACGTAATTCTGGAAGTTACTGTTTCATGCAGAGATGGGGTCAAATGTGGACCCATTTCCAAGGTAGCTCTTCAAGTTGAGAGGCTTCACTCATTCAGTAGAGGCCACAATTACTGGCATGATTGACTTGGCAAATAGAGGTTCAAGACTGAGATCAGCTTTGATTTTCTGTACAGTGTCCCATGATGTGGAAATATAATTCTATAAGCTGTAATATATGTTCCCTGAGTATGACTACTGAAGAGTAAGGGAAAATGTGGTTGCTACTTTTATCTCCATACTGAGCAGATAATAAAGACTGGATGTTTTAATAGTAGGCCACAATGTCTGAAACTTCTGAAATATATAAAGAGTTATTTTTACTTTAGCATATCTCAGTGTTACCATATAAATACAAACTTACTTGAACTTAGGTGAAATTACTGTTTATTGGTGGAATTCAGTTGGGAAGTTATGACCCAGTTGAAATGCCACCTGCTTTACACAGACTTTCCTGATACCCGTTGCCAGAAATAATCTCTCATTCCTTGGAGAAAACTGTGTTTTCTACCTTAATCTGTGGCCATTTAAGTACATAAACTAATACTTTAGCTGGAATGTATATTCCTGGAAGTCAGTATGGCCCACATCTGATTTATTTCTTTAAGTACATTTCCCTTAGCACTCACATGCCTTGCTAATATCAGGCATTTATTAAACAGTTATTGAATGAAATTTAAAAAGGCATCCTAGCGTTTTTATAGTAACTTCTTTTTACGATAATCAATATTTTTATTGGAGTTCCAATTTCTTTAATATAAGTGCTTACTCATGAAAATAGAAAACCACAAAACTTATTTGGTCCATTTCTTGGGCTTAGAAAAATAAGTATCTGCAAAACCACACTTGTTCACTTAAGCCAGTTTTTACAGTATGTGCAGTACTTTAATTCTGAAGTGTTTCCCTTTCTACATAATTTTACATTTCGCTAAATATAACTTTATGAAAAAATGGCTTTCAGTTCTTCCTCTTCCATGATAGCTTTTGGTAGATAAATATTATATCCATAAAACTTTTATAGACTTGTTAGCAAATATTTACTAGACGATAAAACATACTATAATAGCTATTATAGATAAGATATCAAGAGGCTTGTGATGAGTACATGAACATTAATGCTCAATAATCACAAGGAAGAGTATTTCAGGATTCTCCTGATACAATTCAATTGAAACAATTGGACAATCGTGGTACATTAGTTTATATTCAGGATTAGTTTTGCCATTGAGATCTTTGAACCAACATCCTTTATAATTCTGTTAATTCAGGTCTGTTACTTGCTATATTCAAAAGGTCTATTGATTTTAAATGTCTATGGAGAAAACACTACCCTACAAAAATTAGTCTCAAATATGAATTGTCTTTCCTTTTTTCATTTTTATAATGCATTTCTTTAGAAAAACATACATATCCCTATATTTTTTAAATTTCAGAAATCAAATGCTAAAATTATCAAACAGTGATCAGATTAGTCATGATTTCAGAATGTTGCCACTATTCTTTGCACATCAATAAACCAAACTAAATAATGTATAAGATGACTACTTTAGAAGAACTGACCATTTTGCTTAAAAGTAAGATAACAGATTTCAGAAAGCAGTCAAGTTAACTTTTAAATAGCATAGAAATAGGACTTGAAAAAAAGACACTGCTGTATAAATGATCAGGAAAGTTATTTAACCCTTCTCTTTGTTTCCTCTTATGTAAAATAAGGATAATAAGAATATCTATCCCATAGGGTAATTTTGGAAATTAAATGAATTAAAATACATCATTAACACTCAATGAATCTTAGCTATTATGGTATTAAGTATAAAAATGATAGGGAAATTTTTTCTTCAACTAAGGTATTATATTTTAAATTCTCTTTCTTTATTTCATTCCTCCCTACCTATAGATCCACTTATCCTGAAAGGCAATATAGCACAGTGGTTAAGAGTATGGATTCTGGAGCCCAGAGACCAAGTTCAATTCCTGATCCCTCCCTTAATATCTTGGGTGAACCTGGGCAAGTTACTTGATCGTTTTATGCTTGGCCTTGCTCATGTATAAAATAGAGATAATAACAGAAACAATCTCAGAGGGCTGATGTGAAGAGTAAATGAGTGTTTGCCTCACAGTATGCATTCTTTAAGTGTATCCTATAATTTCCCACAAAGGAAATTTGTATATGATAAACTGAATACTACATAATTTGGAAATTTTTTGTCCAACGTAAGTATAATGAAGTTGCAAAACTCTGGGGCCGAGATCATATTTTGTTGTTACAATACAAATGGGAAATATAACAGATTTATCAGTAGCTAATAAAGTCTAAAGTGTATTCTGCAAACTAAAATATGAAAGTTTCATTTATTCTAAGACAGCAGAACATAGCATACCAAATCATGGGCTCTCAAGTTGATTTCCCACAACACTTTTTATCTTTTTTATGAGTCTTAGATTCTACTGCAGAGAAGGTATAGTTTATTTGAAGACCTAAAACAAACTCCTGGCAGCTGGTAGACAGTGTTCAAAGGGGAAGTAACTGGAGATTAGGCCGAACAAGTATGAAAGGCTAGACCAGGAAAGGCCTTGCAAGCCATATTTAAGACTTGACCCTAAAGGCAATGAGAATCCATTAAGAATTTTTAAGTATACATAAATAGATTTGAGTCTTCCAAATATCATTCTGGTTATGGTGTGGAGAATGGATAAAGGGGATGAGAGAGATTGAAAGGAGTGAAAGATAGCATCCAGGTTTTTCTGACTAAAATATAAGTTTCAGGGATGCAGATTCCGTATCACCTAGCCTAGTCTCTTTATATACTCAATATGAATGGTCCTTAAAGGTATATGGAAGTTGTGCATGAAACATCATTTTTTTCTAGAAAAGCATCCTAAAGGACTAAAAATTCATCACACAATAAATTTATCAGTAGAGAAATAAAACACTGGCCACTTGGCACTCTTACTCACTTATGTCCCCACTTAAAAATAATCATGCTATGTAGAAGTTCTGAAATCCTGGAATTATTTTTAAAAGGTTATAATTAGAATATTCTGGGAAAATGGTAGGAGGGACACTGCTGTTTTTGAATTTATATAACAACATGTAGCATAACCAAAAATCCCTGGACACCGATAACTAGCCAACAAGGTATTCCCCAAACCCACTCCTCCTCACCCCCAATCATGTGGTTGGGTATAAATTGCTAAAAGCTATGAGACTCCATGTCAACTTCTGTGGAGGTAAAAGCAGAGGAATCTTCTAATGGCCCCAAGTACAGGAAAACCCCCAAAGTTCCACCAAGCACTCAACACAAAGTACAGTGAGCCAAGATGAAAACAGAAGCTAAACTTGGGAAGTATTCTGAAGGATCCAGTTTATAAACGAGTGCCAGAGAACCAAGATGTAATAGTTCTGTAGTGCTGGATTAGACGGATACTATAAATTCTTAAAATTGAAAAATAAAAGCCATTTCCCAGGATAAAATCCCACACTAAGGAAAAACAGCTGGAGTAGAAGTACAATGGAGCGAAACGGAGACTATAGGGAGAAAGGAAACAGAAGGTTTAGACAAAAATGAGGAGGAGAATAGAAGAGGCGGATCGTGGAAAATATGAGACTAGAATTTTGAATGGTTTGTGAAGACAACAGAAGAAAAAGCTATAAAGCCATGACACTAGAAAGCTGTCTTGTCTAATGTCTCCTTCCTAAAAGCGCAGGAAACCTCATTTTACTTGAAAAAAATGAGCAACAGAAAAGAATTGCAGGTGAATCCCATGCAAAATTATTAGAAGAAAAAATACAGTCCTTAGAATATGTAAGAGTGCTCTAGAAAGATATGCCCACAAAAATAAAAACTATACCTTATTATTTTAAAGCAAGCTAAAGGAAAATAAGAAAATGATAGAAGCTATGAAAGAACAAAAAATCACAATTAGAGAAGTTGAGAAATGAAGGGATTGGATAAAAAGATTTAAAACAAGAGATGGCTGCATGCGAGAAGCAATTAGAAATAAAAGGAAAAATCATTTCAGAAATGAACCTAAACTAGAAGGAACACAAGATTGAATAAATGTGATGGGGAAATAGAGTATGAAAATATAATGGAAAATGGAAAAGGTTAAAGATAAAAATTTAAAAATTAAAAAAAAAAGAAACTAAAAAGATTAGTCAATGATAGCTACAGAAGATAGGCAAAGAAGATCCAATATAACAGAAAATTTTGAAACAACAAAATCAAAGCAATAAAACAAGTATGAGAAATTATTATTGGAGAAAATCTTAAAGTTTATTTTAAGAATAATAAAAACTACCTACTGAAAAAGCATACTTTATCCCTGGGGAAAAACACCTAAAATGACCAACATCAGAATGTATTAATAGTTTAGACAAACTCTTGGGCTTTAAAGAAAAGGAAAATGCACATTGAGCATTCAGGCAAAACCAAGTCACTTACATAGGAAAGAAAATCAGACTATATCAGACATTGAGAGCAGTATTTTATACAGGCAATAGAAGAATAACATATTTAAGACAGTTAAGGGAAGAAAATGTGAGCCATGGATTCCATATCTGGTCAAAATGACATTTAGATACTCAGTCCATGCATAAACTATTAATAAGAACTCAGGAAATATTGTTTGAATGAGCACTTCCAGAGGAATCAACCAGAGAATGAACTTCAGACAAACAAAAAGAATAGAGAAGCACTGACTTATGATTTGGTGGGCATCCCTAAAAATATATTTTCTTATATAACTAAAACTAAATAAACTGGACTAAAACTAAATGAAACTAGAACTGAAAAAAGAAGGCAATACAGTATTGAATAGCTATATGCTTCAATGTACACACAGTACAAATACCTAAAAATGGATGAAAATAGAAAGTATATAGGAAAAATAAATTTGCTGACTGTCTTATAGGTATTAATAAAGTAATCATTTACTTCCAGTCAAATGTTTGGAAGGGGGATGAGAAGGGCAAAAGAGGTTAGCTGACTTCAATACTGCTCATAGTAGGGAACTAGCAGCAAATGCCCTAAGAGAGGGGCACTAAGACTGTGATATAAGGGCATTAATAGAAAGGTTATTATTAGGGGACAAAAGCCTTCCTCAAAGTCAGATGATGTACCAGAGTCACAGTGAGGGCCGGAGTGAGAGAGGAGAAAAAGAAAGGGAAAGGTAGTGAGAGAGAGGGAGAGAGATGTTTGCTTTTCTTGAAAACAGGAAGTCCCTGAGAGGATAAATCATAAACAAAACAAAACCTATATAAGGGGGTAAGAAATAACTGAAGGAGACCAGGTAGAAGCTGGACTTCTTTGAAAATAACTTCTTGTGAAGATTTGATAGTGGATCCCATAAATATTTTTATATATAAAACAAAATTAAATGCATTAAAAAAAAACTGTCTCTGAAAATGAAACTAATGAACGTCATTATACATTGGCCTACCTATCCTTAGAAACTATTTCAATTTACTTTAAAACACAGGAAACTGCATATTCCTAGTGAAATATATACTAAGTATAAAATGAATATTGAAAAAATCTTAAACTATTTTTAGTGATTATTTTACTGGTCATCATGATGGTGTGGTGATTCTGAGACTGCTGTCTGTGTATCATGGGATAAATAAAATGGATAATTATCTTGTCATTGAGATGTAATATTTTTAATATGATTGAAAAAAGAGATTAAAATCAATGAGGGAAAGTATAATGAAGTCTCGAATTTGAACTGGAACTATCAGTATGACTCAATGTTTGTTCTTAAAAAATCCTAACTCATTTCTCAGCAAAGGACTAATAACAATGACACCCCTAACATCCAGACTGTGGTTTCTAACGCTATTTCCTATCAAAGGAATTGGCACTTCTTGGAGAAATGGCTGCCTCTTGGTCTAGGCTAGAAAAGGTCCAAGGTAAGCCTAGAAAACATAAAATATACCAGAAAGCAGACTAGCAGGAAAGAAACATGCTCAGGAACTAACTTAAATAATCTCCCATTGGCCACAGATGGGCCAATTTTAGCATCAATTAGGATGATAACTAATAGACTGAAACACATCAAATGTGTTTAAATCAGTTCATTCAACTTTGGAAAATGTTACCAATTCATTTTGAAAACTGATAACCAAAGGGAAATAATCAAGTATTTATATTGCTTTTCCTAAATGATCTGTGCCTTAGGTAATCAAGTAGTGGGAGAGGGGAAATTTTTTAACAGAAGTAACAAGAACATAATGACAGAATTAACATAGCATCATTTTGCAACCCTTAATGAATGAATCTGGGCAATGATCATCATGGCTAATAAATCAGAGAAAGAGCTAGAAGTGAGAGAAGTATACAATATTGCCTCTGAAACAGTCCTGCCAAACAAAACGAAACACCAAACCTGAATCTAATCAGTTCTTTATATCTAAATACCAATTACAGGAAACACATAGGACAGAGGAATATGTTAAATGACACCACGTGGAGAAAATCAGCAACATTCCCCATATGTGGGAAACTTTATGGGACAAACAACCTGACTTCTTCAATCAAGAAAATTCAAACAAAACACAAACACAGAGAGAGAGAGTGGGAGAGAGAGAGAGAGAGAGAGAGAGAGAGAGGGAGAGAGAAAGAAGGGGAATTTATAAATCAAAGGAAATTTTAGAGATTATAAAGCAATAAAACAGAGAAATGTGAATATCAACTGGATATACACATATTAATGTGTACTAAGGAATTATTGTTTTTTATAGATGTGATAATGGTACTGCAGCCTTTTAAAGATGATATTATCTTGTAGAGAAACATACATATTTTAGTTGAAATAATATGATGGGTAGGTGGTTTTGGGGTTGGAGGAATGAGTAGGTGGGGATATAGATGAAACAAGGTTGGCCGTACATTGATACTTACCTAAGCCAGTTGATATGTACATTAAGTTAATATTTTTCTCTGTATTTCTGTATATAATATATTTTTCTATAATAAGATATTGCTAAAAATTGCTCTTACCATCCTGACAATGTAAGTGAAAGAGCATCTTTTCAAGCCTTAAGATTGTTAGTATAAAGTCATTAAGGCTTAGTGAAAGAGACTCTTCATAATTTTTAAGTGACCAAATTTGAAATTAAATTAAGTTATCCATGAAATCTAAGTGATCTAGCCTATATACACCCTTGGACTGTAACTTGATGTAAAAAGATTATAAAAATCTTCATCTGAGGTTTATTGTCCTTAGAAAGGATAATGCATAGTTTTTATTCCATCTTTCTAATTAGTAATTTAAGCATATGTTCAGCATTTAACTCTAAATGTTTGCCTTCTCCCCAAGCTCGATGACAGCTGTCCAAGATTTGAATGCCAGAAAACATTTAAATATCAACATCTGTTGAATTATGTTAATTTAGTGTAATATAATTGGGCATGAGTTGGAATTGATAAGAAGTATATGAAATAAACAAAGGTAAATTCCCATCAATATCTTGGTATACAAACAAATCACTAAGGAATGATGAAAAACAATTATTTCTAAAGAGAAAAGGCAAAGTTCTGATTACAAAGAAATTGATTCTTTTAAAAACAGTTCTAACTCTATGGGATATTATCTTGCTATTTTAAAATTTATTTGTAAATTTCTCTCATAATGGATAGGAAATGAAAATTATCTAAAATGGATGATAGTCCAAATGTTTAATATCTGAATATTTTATACATTAAGAAAAACATTCTAAGTATGCCTATATATGCGTTAAATTTTTAGATTGCAGGATAATTCCTGTTATGAGCAGTAAATATTGTAATGTGATTTCAACTCTGTAGACATAAAATAGTATTTTTAAGTTGAAAGTATTTTCAATGTGGCAGATAAATTTAGTAGATTTATTCTGGGGACTGTAAGGTACCAATTATCAAGTAGCAGCTTCTGTTTATTGTTTTGCTGATTTAAAATATTAATTTTTACAGTGATTCTCTTATTAATAAATCAGAACCGCTTGTTTGTTTTGGGAAATATTCTGGCACACGCATTGGATTAACAGATCCCCAAATGTCCCCATAATGAAGTTATAACCCAGGCTGCAGTGGTGATACAAGCTGTTGTGATATGGCCCTGCAGGTGTACCTTAATCATTTCCTAGGAGAACCATCTCTGGGAGTTAAAGGTTAGTTCCGTGTCCATGCCCATTTAATCACAGGACCAATTTGGAGAGTGCCAACTGTGAAACAAACACCTGTCCTTAAGGAAATGTACTTTAGACCACAAATTCATTTCAGCGAAGGGTCACTTGAATAGCTTTCACATGCTAACTGCTTTCTGTCATTAGTGACCACGGCCAAATTCAACTGCACTCTTAGAGGTGAGAGGCTGTGTATACTTTGTAGTCGTTTGAAAATATCTAATTCGTCTACCAGAAAAAGAAAGGATATAAGCAATAAGAGTTTCATTAGGGGGTAGATGGTTGGGTTTTTTTAAACAATTTTTTTTAATTTACCACACACTAGATACATTACACATTTCCAAATGGAAAATTGCTTTTTTTTTTCCTGTGTGGGTTCTTCATATTGAACTGAAAAGCAATGTTTCAAAATTCTAAGTGCCTGATAACTAATTTTATTTCATATAATGACAACTTAAAATAACCCTCTATGATCATTAGTTAAAATCTTGGCAAGGAAGAATTTCAGGATGCCAAAAGGACCAGGAGGCATGAGAACTGGCAATTTGAGAACAGTGCAGCTTTATAAAACACAATAATTTGGTCATATAGAGTAAAACAGATTAATTAAATCCCTTAAAAACCATTTATGTATATGTGATATACATATACATAAATATGTATATGTATATCACATGTATATGTGATATGTTTCTAATTAATCCACTCTATCTCTATTCTTAGAAGCCATTTGAATTTTCTTTTTAATTAGAATACGTATGTAATTAAATGTATCCCAATAAACAAATATATAATGTATACATTCTAATTAAAGGGAGTATATGAATATTTTCTATTCACTCATGCATATATAATAAATCAAAATAATCTAAAAGATATTTGTTCTATCTGAAGGACTTAGTAAACTTTTTTACAGTAATAAAATCTAATGCTAATTTTAGGTTTGGAAAGAAAAAATGATAAAGATGTAGAAACTTAATTTTTAAAGTTAGTATTTAAAAGCAGTTTCAAATAATTATTTTGGATATATAAAATACATAAAAGATAAAATGAGTGACATAACTTTAAAATATGTGCTGAATCATTAGTTTTCATATGGCAAAGGATGTGTTTCAAAATTCATAATTTACTAAGACTGGATAGATAACTTATCTTAAATAATTAAAATAAAGCATCATTTACTTTTGGTGATATATTTAATTTTGTTGACACATTTCTGTGAAAAGCAACATTAAACAAATATAGTCCATGTCATTAAGCAGTACTCTAATGAACAGTTATCCTATCCCAATTTATTAACAGCTGCTCAAAAATGTAGTAATTAATAGTTTCATTTATTTTTGGCAAACCTGCAAAATGACAAATAGTTTTGTATCTGTTGCAAATTAGGTCTTCCTTTCAAACAACAAATGACAGTATGGGGAAGACTGAGCAAACTAGATCCTTGAACATCTTTGGATTTTTAAAAGAGCAAATAAAGAGCAGCTGCAATTCTATCTGTTACATCTGCAATAAAATACAGTAATCTGTATCATCATATAAAAATGAATGGATTCTGCATTAATGTAAAGAGGAATGTTCTTTCTGACTTGATGGAAGAACGCTGACATGAACGTGTATGTGAACGTGATGGGATTTGTTTTGTTTCTCTGATTAAATCTATTTATTTATTTATTTTTTCATTTTAGGAAACTCCTTTTTACTACCAATCAGGATGACAGCAAAAAAAAAAAAAAAAAGTTTATTTCTTCCTTCTCACTATTAGTAGATAACATAAGAAATTAAAGCCCACAGTATTCATGGATTATCAAATCATTTGACACTAAGTAGAAAATATAATGCTTTTAGGAACTAAGGAAAAGTGAATTAACAAATGCATGTTTCTAAAAGACACTTTAAGAAGTTAAGCAGAATTTAATACTATCAGCAATAAGAATGTTTTCACTTGATTTCAAATTACATGTTAGACTACTAGATGATTTGGCCTTTGTATTTCATACGAGTACATGACAAAAATCATATAACTAAGGAAGCAGAGCAAATCCAAAAACTCCCTCCCACCCTGCAAAACAGGTACCAGATCCAAAAGGAAAGGTTTTGACATCCAAATAATTCAATAAAGCTTCCACAAGCTATTAAGTTTGTTGTGTGGATTCTTACAGCAATAAAGACTAATCATAAGCATAAAAATGTGTTAAAAGACCAAGATCTTTTCAAGAATGAAGAGTCACTTAGTATCAGGCATTGCTTAATGCATGTTTTTACGGACTTACCATTTGGGAAAGCTATACTGAACTTTCTGCTGCTAACCAAAGCCTTTTGACATGAGAAACGATGTGAAATTATTTAATTGTAGCTCTAATTGAGGTGATGGCAGTAGGCAAGATCTTTCTAAATTCGAGAAGTACAAAATTATATTTAAATACAGAAATACCAAATAAAAAAAAAAGATTGGCTATTGCAGAACAGTTCTCTGGGTGGCCTTGAATAGACCCAGTTCTTCCCCCTTTCTCACTTGAAGATTTTAAGAATACCTGTAAAATGTACTAGGAATGTAACATCCTGAGATAGAGAGGAACAGGCTGAAACAGCTTGGGCTTTGTTCCAGTGCCCCTAGAAACAAGATGTCCTTCACCTCTTTAGCACAATGGGTCATTCTGCCCCTGAGGTATATAACCCAGGGCCGGCTGCCTTTCCAGATCCCTGAGTTGTGGTACAAGTGGGACACATGCAGCAGAGACTATCAGCCCCAGCTAGCTTTCCTGAGCCTTGGGGGACCTACTCACAGTGGACCAGAGGCTTCTTTTGTCCCTTGCATGTGAGTGTGTTCTGTCTCACTGGACTCAGATTAAGTTAGTAAGTAGTGCGCAATGAACCTGCTTCACAGATATCAACTCTGGAATTTAAGAGAAAGAAGAAATAAATCTAGATGTCACTAGTATTTCTCTCTAAAAACACTTAGGTGCACTGCCTCAAGGTTTAGCTGAACGTGCATATTTTCACTTCAGCTAATAATTGATTGTATGCCATGATCACACAAAAACCATGCCTGTTAATTATTAAATATTGAAAATGACGGGTATTAGGTAGTTTTTTATAACAATTGATAGGCTTTTATACATTTATTGCAAAAGTTTCATGTTTTCCTGAGTTTGTATTTATGCTTTCAAAGGTTTTAAGGTATGTAAATAACAGAATGAAATGAACAAACTCTGAGACACTTATTAAATATTAGGTAAGTGATAAAATGCAATAAAACTAAGATAAAACATTATAGTAGGCAAATGGACAGAAAATACTGAAGAAATGGAAGAATAACTGGAAAATAAAACCCCATAGAATAATCAAACTGAAGTATCAGATGAGAATAATCAACATGATATAAGTAACATGGAAGGACATGAGACAGGAAACAGTAACTATAAGGACTGCAATGCAAAATCTTGAGAAAATACATCAAGTGACTACATGAGAATAATGTCATGATGAAAATTTTTTACATCATTATCTGACACACCTAGTCTATGATAAGAGCTCCCCTGAGGAAATAAAAATGAAACAACAAACTGAAAGAGAGACTGTAAGACTCATATCACTTGAACCAATTAGATAAATTATACCCATATTAAGAATCAGTGTTTCTGTCTCAAAAGTTTGACTACAGGAACCCATTACCTATCATATCTGAGAAGAATGAGAATGTTAGTTGTTGACAATAAACACATGAACCACTGCAGTGCATTAATGCTTTATTAGTAACTATCGAAATATAATGGAATGGCTTGTTAGGATGAGCACTCCTGATGGTAACCGAAGCCATGGGAGGAGACAGTGAAGAACGAGATAGAAATCCAAAGTAGTTCTGCCCTTTTATGAAGAGGCAGAAGGATAGGGTACCTTCAAGAACATAGTATTCATTACTGATGAAGTAGAACTTCCTGATAGAATGGATTAAAATTACTAAATTGGGTTATTTGTTTGAAGGAGATCATAAAGGTCACCTGTTTGGTTAGACATAGAACAATAGAAGAGCTGGGAGATAATTCTTCTGCACTCATGATTCATGCAGATGAATATTAAAGTGGATGTGGCAAAAAAGGAGAAACGGCATGAATGGGACACCCAGAAAACCACTAGCAAAATGTGTCGTAGTTAGTGGCATTGGCACATATGTCCCTAAAACCATTTTACAGAGATCTTGAAAATTCCCCCAGGAGCTGAGGGTGAGAAGTACTCACATTCCTAAGGCTAAAGCCGTAACTGCATAGCGCTTTATTCAGAGCTTTTGTGAGGAATGCCTACTTTAAGGGCATGGTATAGTCATGCGCTCTGAGTCACTAACGGCAGGCCACTTGTACATTTATCTTTTCTTACCTGCTTGGCATATTTTGGGAGTAAATGATCCTACAATTTATTGATTTAATGCATTACAGTTCTCTTCTCTAACCTTTATGTTTTTCCACAAGTTGAAAAGGGAAGTGCAGTCACTCATCCAAAAGGGGTAAGAAAAGTCAAGGTAATATTAAAAATACAATGAAAGAAAATGGGTTTCAAGAGTTGAACATAGAAAAATGCATGCATATAAGGAAAGTGAAGAATTTTCATCTTGCATTTAATAAAACTGGTAGCAAAAATTAAACTTGAGTCTTCCTCTCCTTATTTTTATTTTACCTTTTCGAACTACCCTGTGCCTAACATAATTGGTGGCTTCAGAAAGAAGAGAAAGTATATTATATCCACAAACCAAGAAAGAGAGACTATATGAAAGGAATGTTCACAGAAAGAAGAAGAGATCTTGGAAATGAAAACTCTTTAATAACATTTTTAAAAATCATGAAATGATTTGGGACATAGCCTTCAGAAAAATGCCCAGAAATCTTCTAAGAAGACAAGAATGTATCAAAGAAAAGTTTTAAAAATTAGAGGACCAATTAAAGGTGCTGCGACACCCAAAGAACAGAAAAAATGGCAACTACTGGAAACTGAAAGACAATAGTTATCTAAACATATCTAAACATAAAAACAGTACAGTAAAAATACAGTATTATAATCTATGGGACTACCATATATGCAATCCGTCTTGATTATAGTAGCTTTATACTAAGTCTTAAAATCAAGTAGTGTTAGCTTTTCAACTTTTTCTTTTTCAAGGTTGTTTTAACTATTCTAAGATCTTTGCATTTCCATATGAAATTTAGAATTAGCTGGTCCATTTCTACAAAGTAACCTGCTGGGATTTTGATTTAGATTGTATTTAATCTATACACAATTTGGAGAGAACTAATCTTAAGACTATTGAGTCTGCTGACCCATGAACAAGGTATCTCTCTCCAGTTACGTAGGTCTTAAGACCTAAATAAATATCTGGTTCTTAATTATATGTTCTTTTTCTTGTTTAGTTTTGTTAATATCTTCCTGTATCTCTTTTAGTTAATATGTATTATGCTAATTTTTTGACTCATTTGTGCTAACATTTATGCTTCTGTTGGAATCTGTAATCCAATAGATTGTTTTTCTTTGGAAAAGGCTGTTCTTTTCAAATGTCTTATCTTGGCCTGTGAGTTCATTTTTCTCTGGGAGTGTTGGATATTCTGTCAGGCAATGGTATAGGGAGAGGCCAGTCATCTGTGTCAGCCCCAAGTAATTCAGCAGTTGGGGTTGTTGGCCTTATAGGAGAGAGGCCCTGGCACCAGAAAACCACAGTCATCACACCCTACCGCATGAAACAACTCTTTCAATTACTCATTACTGATATATGGATTTCACTACTGATATATAGATTTGATTCAATTGTCTAATTTTATCTGTTCTATGTGTCCCATTTTCTCAATGCTTTTTTTCTTTACTTTTTAAAAATTTTATTCTTTTAAATTGAAAATAATAACTTTACATATTCATGGGATACATAATGATGTTTGGATACATATAACGTAATGATCAGATCAGGGTAATTAGCATATCCGTCATCGCAAATGTTTATCATTTCTTTGTGTTGGGAACATTCAGTGTCTTCATTCTAGCTATTTTTAACGGATTTTTTGGGGGACAATATTTTTATTCTACTTCCCCCTTCCACTGGTTTGGAAATTATATACTCCATTTCTATTAACTTATATAACTTAATAGCTATTTTGATATTTTACCAATGAATACTTAACATAGTCTTATCAAGTATCAGTCTCTTGACTATTATAATAAGGCAAACATCCTGAACATCCTAAACAATTCAAGGACCTTAGATTGGACTTTAACTAAAATCACCAACACTGCTAACTTAACATGCTATTGCTGTCCACTATTTTAGATTATCTTTTAAAAAGTTCTACAAATCACACATTATGATCATCACTTTATATGAGCAATGATTGTTTATATAAACATCTTTATTTATTGGCTCAGCATTCATTCTTGCATCTCAGACTTTCCTGGGGAAATAATTTTCCTGAAATATATCCTTTAAAAATTCTTCCAGCAAAAGTCTGTAGATAGTAAACTTTCTAAGTTTCCGAAAATCTTAAAATGACTTTACTTCATCCTCTTCCATGAAAGATAGTTTTCCAGGTCCAGAGTTCTAGGTTGACAATTTATTTTCATGCTGTACTCTAGAGATGATTCCGCTATCTTCCGGTTTCATTGTTGCTACTGAGAAATCTGATGTATCACTGTCATTCCTTTGTAGACAATTTGTCTTTTCTTCTTGATTCTTTTAAGATCTTCTCTTTGTCTTTTGTGTACTACAGTATATAATTAGGTGTGGATTTCCTTTTTAATTCTACTTTCTATTCACTGTGCTTTTTGTATGGATTTATAATTTTTACCAGTTTTGGGAATTCTTAGCCAACATCTCTCATTAAATATATTTTTTTTTCAGCTCTTCTACTCTTTCCATCAAGGACTCTGAATGAATGTGTCTTAGATCTTCTCTGTGTCCCTTAACCACAGGAGATGAAATTTTCCATCTCTTTGAATTTTTATGCTATATTCTGGCTTATTCTTCAGATGTATCTTCCATTTCACTAATTATCTCTTTGATAATCATATTTTTCATTTCTATTATTTTTTTCACTTCTGCCTGATTAATTTTAATAGTGATTTGTTGCTTGCTCATTTTATTTCTATAAACATTTCACCCATGGTTATTTTATAATCTGTGTCTTGTAATTGTAGGATCTGGCATTCTCAGGGGTAAATCTACTACTTGTTTATGTTGACTATCACTGATGGTGAATTATTTGATTTGTTTGTTTGGCAATTTTTGATTGTCTAAATTAGGTATGCTAGGTAGGATTTGCATTTGCTTCTGCAGATACCTAGTGTGTTCTCAATTGGGAACAGATTGTACAGTGTGGTCCTTTAAAGCTATATTCCGGATGCTTGGGAATGTTAAACTCAGTGGGGTTAACACACTAGCACTGGGAAGCCATGGGATGCAAAGGGGACTGCTGAGGCCAGTTATCTCATCTTGTTAAAAATTAAATAAATGTAAATCTCAGGGCAGTAGTTCTGATCAATATTCTGACAAGAAGAGTAGCTGTTTTCTTCTAAATCTTTAGAAATACCATATGCAAAATTTGAAAATATATTATCTAAAAAATTAGCTAGGGTAAATTCTTTGTATTAAAGGAAAAAATACCATTGACTTAGCAACATAAAATGAGTAAGATCCTAAAAGCACTTTTTTAAAAAAAGACTATTTCGTACCCAGTCTTTACTCATTTGTATGTTATTAGAATAAATACACATATTGCTCTAACATAGGGTCTAAGAACTGCGTGTAAGTTTGGGGGAAAAGATTAATTTCAATTTGTTAAATTAAAAAATAAACAATTATTCTAAATGCTAAACTATAATTCATTAGTTATAGGAGACAAAACTTTTTCCTTTTTAAAATTCATTCTTTATTTTTCAACAGATTTAAAATATATAAATAAAATCACATCTTTCTATTCATTACTAATAATTCTGAAATAGTCTAATAGTATACAAAATATTTTATGTACTATATACAAACAATAATTCACAACATTCATATTGGTATCAAAGAAAATGGAACACGATTTAATAATGAGAATTAAAAGCGATTTTGATTTGCTTACCTGCTGGCTGTTTTCACAGAACAATTTTTCTTGTGTCCTCTTTCAGCTCGGTTATCTCTCAGAAGCTGATGCTACACAAAATGTTAAGACAAAGTTGTAGAAACAAAAATATTTTCATTATATTATTTGGCAAGTAGAAAAATATTTTTTCATTCAAAGGGTCACTATTCGTTTACTCGCATTGTTTTTTTTCTACTGCTTTCTCTTAAAGTAAAGACTACAGTACCACCTTTGCTGGAGATGCCATTGTGACTATTGCAAAAACGTTAGAGCGAGCACCAAGGGTGTGCTGGACAGATAAACTGCTCTCGCAGTCAGTTCAGATGTAGCCTAGAACTGGAAGTCGAGAACTCAGTCCTGTTCCTGGTTCTCTGGAGTAGGCCTGGTTAAAGTAATGTAATCTGTCTTGTCAATGGCCTCTACCATTCATGCAGCTGTGAATTTTTCGAGGCTGTGTTACCTTGCTGTGTTACATAAAAGAGCTAATATTATTTTCTCTGTACCTACTGGCCTAACATGGTAAAGAAACACAACTTAAAACGTTCCTCTTCAAAGAAGTTATTGGCTTAGAAATATATAATTAGAAAAAATATATATATTTGATTGCCTCCTCAAAATGCCTTACCAACCACTTCCCTTCACACTTGCTTTACCCTAACTAATTGGAAAGAAAAAAACAAATAGTCAAATACTCTTTGCTATGTGCTCACTCCAACTGTAGCTTATCTTATTTATGCAGAAATATGATTATATGCAAGAATGGGCTAAAAAGAAGTTGTACAGAATATTAGCAATTAACCCCAACAAAAATAGAAGTCTTATAAGTAATAATGCAGGCTAGATCTGGGTTCTAATCCCAGCTGTGCCAGTAACTAACAAGTGACTAGGTTCCAATAGCAGCTTTACCACCTACAAGTTGTGCAACCTTAGGCAAAGTATTTAACCTCTCTAAGCCCCAGTCTCTGCCTGTAAAACAGAGATAATAAAATTTACCTATAAGGCTACTGTGAGTATTAAATACGATAAACCACGTAAAATGCTTAGCACTATGAGACTGGAACATAGGAAACGCTGAGAAAAAATATGGCTCAAATGCTACAATTGTGATTATGATTACAATTCATGAACCTGGCTATCACTGGGTATTGTCTCACCAGCATCACTAGTTTTTAATGAAGGATAACTGCTCTGAACTGTTTGATGACATCATTTAGAATCAATTATTAGTTTATTTGGCTGTCTTTGAGAAGGATTAGACCTTAACTATTAATAGATGGCCAAGAATATGGTTAGATCATTCTTTCAGGAATGTCTTAACTAAATAAGGATGTCTTAAATTTCTCTTAAATACATATCTACTTCTTTCCATCTCCATTGCCCCATTCTAGTTCAGATCATCATCTTCTCCCACCTGTAACAGCCTCCCAAATGCATTCCCTGTCTCTAGCCTTGCTCCCATCTATCCATCCTTCACTCTGTAGCCAGTATGAGCTTTCTAAAATTAATCTAATTGTATTACTCTTTTGAGATAAAACCCAACATCTTGTGTAAGGCTTTCATGGCCCTTCATAATTTGATTACATCTCTAAACTCAGAATTTATTATGCTTTCTCCTACCCCTGACTTAATCTCCTTATTTCTAAATATATATCCAAGCCACACTGAACTTTTTAGTTTGGGGTATATACCATGCTCTCACTCATCTCTGGCCCTTTGCTTCAACTATTCAATTTTGCCTGCATCTCCAGAGTTCAGCACTGTGTTTGCAACATTTTTAATGCTCAATAAATATTTGCTGAATGAATGAATGAACAAATGAGATAAAGAAATAGGGAGTGAGATCTGGTATCTGATATTTAACTGAAGCCATATCTCATTATTACTACTTATAGAAAATAGCAACCATTTATCTTAAGTCCATTAATCTGAAAGTGTTTCAATTTAGAAACACTTCGTACCATGAACACTAAATTGTTTCTGAAAATAAAAAAAAATTAATTACTTTGGCATTTCTAAGTCTAGTGCCTTTTAAAAAAATATATACAAACCAACATTTGTGACACAGATAGCTAGAGGTTAGAAGATGAAATCTCTACCTCTATCTTAAATTAATAGTAGTTAATTAACTTTTCTAATTCTAAGATAAAAGACAGATATTTGAGCACTATTCCTGAGGTTTGTGTTAAAACAGCTCAAACGAAGAATTCAAAATTCCAAACACAATGTTATGAAATAAGAAAAGAATTCTACCGTTTAGCTTTGAAAAATGTAACTATAATGACCAAAATAAACATTAAGTTGTACCTACTAGGTCTGGATAGTTGTCAGAGAGGCCACCAAGCTGGAAGAACTTAAATGAGACAGGACGCTCTCTGAACTTTGATGTTATAGTTCCTTCTATTAGATTCATATGGCAATGTGTTTTCTTCCTCAAATTTATGATTTTGACAGTCTTTGTACATAAAAATGAGACAAACATCGAAATTAATGCAATGCATCTATATACAAAAGCCATCACGAAATTATCTCACTTTATCAATAAAATTATAAATCTCGGTGTTCCACTGCAACTTTAAAATGCAGCTCAGATAAAAACACAGACTCAGATCTCTGCATCATGATACACTGAGTTAACATGTAAACCTAGATCTTTTAAGGGACAAAAATGAAAAAATTAATCTAGGGTGTTACTAGAACAAAAAACCATATACTTATACTTAAAAGATCCCCAACATATTTTTTTTTTAAAAGGAAGTCAGGTTATGAATTCAAAATAAAATAAATAAGAATCATTGATCCCTCCTCTAAAATAAGCAGAGTAGCTCATCAGATTTTGAGAAATTCTTCATTCTTCTTATTGATCATATTTCTGTTTCCTTGGACTCCTATCAGTGTCACAAGTGAGGTTACTTTTCCGGGTTCTGACTCAATAATGTCAAGTCTGATTAAAAACAGAACTTCTGAATATGGTGCGAAGTGCTTCTTACCTTCCAACTTTCAGATTGCTGGACTTAGGCCACACGAAGATACCATCCCCTTATTAGTGACCTGCAGATGTATATTAAAAAACAGCTTATATAAGAATTACATGAAAACCCATCAATGAAAAACCTAGGCACACAATTTTAAAAATTGCTGAATTAAACCAGGAAGAAAAGTGTTCTTTGTGAATAATGGTTTATACTGTTACAGAAAGGGAGTTAAGAATTTCTATGGCTATTCACGACATTTTTACAAGATTATTAAATGTCTCAAATCGGTATTACAAGAGGAAGAAGCAAAGAGCAGAACTCTTATTCCACACAAGCCTCTCTTCACTACCTGGTATATGTAAGGCATTCTAGCTCGGGAATGTTTCTACTGGCTGTCAGTTTTTGGTAGTTTCTCAAATGTCTGCAAAATAACTTTAAGTCTCTTCACACTCAACCTCTCAGTGTCCTCAACACTAAAAGAACTAAGTAATATCTAAACTATGATCTGACTCCTTAAGATACTTATAAACTCGGTCAAAATGTCAAACCATAAGATGTTCAAGGAGGCAAAGCCTCAGAATTAAAGAAGACTCAAAAAAAAAAAAATTAAAAAAATAAAAACAATGCTTTGTATAGTTGCTTTTCCCTCCTTCTTTCCACCCCTGTACTGACTTTGACATTTCTCTTGAGTGGCCTTTATTGTGTCCCTGTGTGGTTTTCTTAAATATTTATCAACAAAATCTAATTACTACTTACCTGCCCCAGACTATAACCACTTCAGGGGAAAAGCTATGTTTGTTTGTTTTTTTACAAATATCTCTTTTGATAGAGAGTACTAGATAGATAATGGCTGGTAGATAAGTTCTTTAGCAAATGTATAATAAAGGCATGACCACTACGCATCTAAGCATGGTAAATGGAATGGGATTTAGCATGGGAAAACAGCAAGAAAGATGAATCATAAGACAGGGGAAAGTAATAAGGAGTGGGGTTAATATTATTGATTCTTTGTGTTGCTAAACTGGTATGAGAAAAATAAAAGATAATGATGCATGCTAATTAGTCATTCATTCAACAATATATTGAAGGGTTTTATACTTCTTCATTGTCTTGCATTTCATCACTTGCACCTGGGTTTAGCCAATAGTTTGCTGTAGTTAGATCTAAGTTGAACTAAGAAATTATTACCCCTCAAAATGTAAGTAGTGTATATTTGTACATATACTTACATGTACAGTTGATCCCCATTATTCACAGATTTCATATTTGCAAAGTCACCTACTTGCTAAAATGTATTTGTAACACCAAAACCAACACTTCCAGTGCTTTTGCAGTTATTTGCAGACATGAGTGATACAAATTTGGGTCACCTGCAACACATGTTCTTAGCTAAAGTCTAACAAGGTGACACTGCCTTGTTTCAGTTCCCATAGTGTAAACAAGTGTCTTTTTTGTGGTCCCTTTAATGCTATGTTTTTTGCATAACTGTGCTTTTGTTGGTGAGTTGGTGATTTCACTGTTTAAAATGGCCCTAAGCATAGTGCTGAAGTGCTGTCTAGAGTTCCTCACTGCAAGAAGGCAGTGATGTGCCCTACAGAGAAAATATGTGCTTTAGATAAGCCTCATTTAGGGACGAGTCATAACGTTGTTGGCTATGAGTTATGCGATGAATTAACAACAGATATTAAATAAGGTGTCTTTAAACAGAAACACACATAAAACAAGGCTATGTATTGATCACTTGATGAATATATTGTGACCAAAGGCTCAAAGGAACCTAATTCTGTGTTGTTCCTATGAGCAATGGTTCAGTATTCAATAATTTTAGTGTTTGAGTTGACTTTATAGAAAATAAATACAGTGCATAGTAAGAATTAACTGTATTTATTAATTAATAACACATCTAGTCAAAATAAAATTTGAAATAGTATACCAAAGTTTAAGCAAAAGGCCGATTCAAAAATTGGTCAAAAGATTAAAAAATTAAAAAATGAAAAAAGAACTGGTCAACTTTCTTCCTCATAAGTTATTAGCTGTTAAAATTAATTTTTAACTGGAGAATAAAACTTAGCTGGAAGTAACCAGGTTTGCCGTGATCTAAAACACAAATTTGTAACATCACTTCAGTATTTCTCAAATTCTACAAGGTAGAAAATGAGCTTTAAAAAATTTTATTTTGGGATAAAATAATCCTGATTCAACTTAATACTAGAAACAAAATCTTATAAGCATTATACATGGAGACATGAATCATTTGGGAAAGCAGGAAGTCTAATTTTTTTCATTCTAAATAATAAGATGACCTCATCACAGATGTAACTTAGCCTAGTTAATTTCTGAACCTATAAAAATAGTGGTACCTATTCTATTATTAATGTGAGAACTATCTGTAAAGAGGCAAATCAGTCTCATGGAAAAAGGCAAATTAAAAAATCATTAAAACTAAATTCACGAGATCTTTTTTATTAGGCTCATATGTGTTAAGAAATAAAGAATAATTTATAATGAAGTGTGTAGTACCTTCCTTTCATAAGTAAAAGGAACTACGGTATATGCAACCGCCTATGAATCTGCTGGTCAACCCAGGAAACCAAACATCACCAAGAGAGTCATGTCACCAATCACCATTACCAAGTACAAACTCCTCTTTACTACCTACCTACCTTCCTACCCTTCAAAAGACATCATCCTTGAGGATCTGAGGTTTATCATTTCCTTGTATTTTAAAAATAACTTTTATCATCCACAATGAAAAAAAAAAAAACTTTGCAAGGACCCAAACGCTACAATGTATATGCTTTAAAACTTGACACAAATTTAAGCTCTAAATAACTTTAGCATGCTTCAGCGACAAGTACTTTCAAGGGACAAATAAAGTAGACTATTTTATATGAAAAGTAACGGAAATGAATGTTAACTTCTTCCTAAGTCAACTAATCATTGTGTTATCATGTATACCAGTAAGAGATTTTTTTTTAAAAAACAATTTTTGTAGAGATAATAATTGAAACTTGTAAGAAACTATTACTGTCTTCTAAACTTCACAAATAAAAATAGTCTCTTGCTGATTGATCTTAATGTTTAATACAAATTCATTCTTAAGCATAGGGACTATTTTGATACCTTATCTTTATGAGAAAGAAATATAAATAGGGAGGTCCTACAAACGAGTGAGTGGCAGAGCCTTTCCACGGAGGTCACATGTGTGACTGAGGAAAGTGACTGAGGATCGTTCATTTGGTCAGTGTATTAAGCATTGGCACAATTAACTCATTTTTAAGTAAGCTGGGATTTATATCCTATCTTGTAAAGCTGATCTACTACCCTGCAGGGAGACAGTTAAAGATTTGAAAGAGACTGAGTAACTTCCTTGTGGATTGGAACATTCCTTACCTGGTCAAGCTCAGTCCTAGCCCCAGGGCTAAACCAATGGCTGTAGAGGAAAGAGAAGAGGCGTTAGCAGGAACCTAACTAAAAGCACATGCGCTCACACGATCAATCTGCATGTGCTTTAAGAAATTTATTCGCCACCAGCAACAGAGCCGTAAATATGCTTTATTTAATGGATATTTCATGTAATTCTAGAGTTAGACCAATTTTGACAGAAATGTAAGAGTGCTCATAACCCGGTAATTTTCAATTTAATAAGCAAACTGAGTTAGAATTACATTTCCATTTAATTATGTTAACATAAACTGCTGGGACTGTATTCGTTTTATGAATCAATTCTGGTTATAAAATCTACAAATGCTATCATTTACCACAACTTAATTATAGCGTCATTACAACAAATTATGACCTTTTGATTGTTGCAGATATAAAAAAAAATGTTAAAAATATAAGAACATTATATGCTCTGGCTACGCCCCAAGGAACAACACACAAAGACCTTGATTTGAATTCTGCAGTGTCGGCCGAAGGTACCTTGGACCCATTCCTCTCACAGCTATAACAACATAGACTCCGGCTGAGAACAAGTTCAACAACATTAAAAACAAAGAAATCACTGCACTCTCAAAGCTTTGCCTTCTCACATAGCCCAGCTTAGACCATTTTGCTTCAGCTGCCCCTGGGACTCTTAATATTGACCTACCTAGTGATACCTTTTCAACAGGAGTTGTGATCATTACCTATATGCCCAGTCCTTTGGCAGTATTCTGAATAAAAACTAATTATAAACATCAAGGTCTGGGAAATCGAAAGAGAGCTATTGTGGTAAATTAATCACTAGAAGCCCACAATCACAGGGTGTGATACTAATATTACTATTAATGCTGTTTATTGTTTCAAAAACCATAATACTAAGTACTTGTATGTACTAAGTACTCTTCAGGCACATGACATGTTTATTTCCCATCCTCATAAAAACTGTACAGTTATTCTCATGTTCCAGGTGCAGAAATGAGGGCTCACCAGTTAGGTTACCTGTCCGAGGTGTGTTTTCACCACACCATGCTGCAGAAGGGTGAGGGGCTGGAAAGGGCACATTTCCTGGGATTCTCTAAAACTTCTATGCATTCTCTAGCCTCTGTGGTACCAAGACTAGGAATTAGCAGCCTCTACATTAATAGGCTTTCTCTATGCTCTGACTATAATCTTTCTCAAGCTCGTAGACGGTGATGGTCCTTGGCAGGTCAGATTCCACCACTGATGAGGGAAGAATGGACACTTACTGGTATTAGTGAATGATGTCTTGATTAGTTACCAAATTAATTAATTATTCACTGCAGTCCTCGCAACAGCTTGACTAAGATATTTCTTCTGTTATCAATTGTGCCTTTTTTGCTTTTAAATTTTTTTTTAAAAGATCAGCTGCATACACACAGTTAAAAAGAAAAAACCTAAAAGAATTAAAAACAGCAGTCTCTTGTCCTGTCTATCCTGACTCCTAAACTTTGTTAGAAGAAACCACTGTCAACTCTTAGTCTTTTTCTTTTGTATTTAATGCTACATTTCTGAAGAATATGGTTATACCGATTATCTTGTGCTTAATTGATTTTAGATGTTAAGGACTGACTTCCTATTATCATAAATGTAGCTCTTTTATAACTAATAACTCCCAACCCTCTATTTCCAGTTATAACACCATTTTTGATTAATCAGTTGTGAATACAGACATTATTATGACTATGTGAATACCTTCTGCTGCTCTTTGTTTCTCCTAAAATTGATATTTGCCTTGCTTTTTTCTCTTTGCTATTTTTTCTGTGTACCCACCAGCCTTCTTTATTACAGCTGTCACATCCTTATCCCTGATAGTTTTCAAATATTTAAAAATCTCTGAAAATATATTGATCCCTTACTCCTCCCTTCAGCCTCCAAAAGATCTCCTTCCCAAAGCCCTCTGTCCATTTGGTCTCATCTGAGCTGCTGTTCTCCAGATCTGTCCTGGAATTCCTGGGTCTTCATGTCATTTCTCTCTTTTGCAGGACCTCAGCTTCTTAGTTCACGTCTGCCTTTTGTTGAAGCTCTCACTCAAACTGAGAATGCTTGAGAAGGAAGGACATTGTTTGAGCTGACCTTTTTTTCCTCCTGGTTTGTTTTCTTCTTCACATGCTTAGATTCCAATAGACCAATCCAATGCTTTTTTCGGTTGTTTTTGAATGTGATCTGTATTTTTTTCTCCAGATGCTTTAAGAAGTTTTTAATTTCTTCAGTGGTATGCCTTTATCATTTATTGTGTTGGGTGAGACTTTTCCATCTGGAGATCAATGTCCTTCAGTATGAGAAAATTTGTTTTCTCTTTTCTGTTTTTTTTTTCTTCCCTGTTTTCTTTTTTTCCTCTTTGTGGAATATCTAATAATTAAATGTTAGATCTTCTGGATTGATCTGCTAATTTTCTTTCCTTTTCCCTCCTAAAATTTCCTCGTCTTTTTGTTCTGCTTGCTAAATGAATTACCAATTTTTAAATTAAATTTTTATTTTGAAATAATTGTAGATTTAGATGCAATTGTAAGAAATTATAGAGATTCTATGCACCTTCATCCAGTTTCCAAAAATGATAACATCTTGCAAAACCCATAGTTTAATATTATAACTAGGGTATTGACATTGATACAGTCCAGAAACAGAAAAGTTCATTAGTACCATGATCCTTCATGTTTTCCTTTTATAGCCACACCCACTTCCCTCCAACCCTCACTCACCTATTCCTAACCTCTGTTAACCCATTAACCTATTCTCCACTGTTATAATTTTGTCCTTTCAAGAATATTATATAAATGAAATCACACTGTGTATAACCTTTTTGGATTGGCTTTTTTTTTAAACTCAGCATAATTCTCTGGAAATTCAATCAAAATGTTGCATGTATCAATAGTTTATTATTTTTTATTCTGAGTAGTATTCCATTGTACAGATGTACACAGTCTGTTTAACCATTCACCTATTGAAGGACATCCAGGCTGCATCACTTTTGGGCTATTATGAATAAAGCTGCTGTGAACCTTAGTGTTCAAGTTTTTCTATGAACATAATTTTCATTTCTGTGGGATCAATGACCAAGAGTACGACTGCTGATGAGTATGGTGGTTGCATGTTTAGTTTTGTAAGAAATTGCCAAACTTTTCCAGAATGACTGCCCCATTTCATAATCCTAACAGCAATTTATGAGTGAGTCAGTTTCTCCACATCCTCATCAGCATTCGATGTTGTCACTATTTTTTACTCCAGCCATTCTGATAGATGTGTAATGATATCTCATTGTCGTCTTAATTTGCTTTTCTCTAATGGATAATGATGCTGAACATCTTTTCATGTGCTTATTTGGCATCTGTGTATCCTCCTTGGTAAAATGGATGTTCATGTCTTTTGTCCATTTTATCAGATTTTTTTTTTTTTTTACTGTTAAGTTTTGGAAAGTCTTTATATATTCTCTATATATTTTAGATACTAATCCTTTGTTAGATATGTGGTTTGCAGATGTTTTTTTCCCAGTCTGCAGCTTCTTTTCAACCTCTTAAAGAATCTTTTCCAGAACAAGAGTTTCAAATATTAATGAAAAGACTATTCTTCCTCCATTGAATTGCTTTTACACCTTTGTCAAAGATCCATTGGCCAGGCTTGTTGGGGCCACTTCTGGGTTCTCTATTCTGTTCCAATAATTTATGTGTCTATCCCTCTACCAATACCATATAGTCTTGAATACTATAGTATAGATATGTTAAGTCTTAAAATCTGGTAGGAGGACTCATATCACTTTATTCTCTTTTTAAAAATTGTTTTAGCTATTCTAGTTTCTTTGCTTTTCCATATACATTTAAAAATAATCTTCTCTTTATCTACAAACATTTTGGGGGGATTTCAATAGGAACTGCATTAAAATTGTATATCAATTTGGGGAGAACTGACATGTTTATTATGTTGACTCTTTCAACCCATCAACATGGTATGTCTCTTCATATTTTTAGATCTTTGATTTATTTCACCATTTTTATCGCTCATTTTAATCTTTCATCTCTTTTACTCATTTTTCCCCAAAGTTTATGAAGAAAATTTTCAAATATTCAATAAAGTTGAAAGAACTTTAGAATGAACACTCATATATCCTCTTTCTAGATTCTACCACTGTCATTTTACTATACTTGGTTTATAAGGTATCTTATCACTGGTGTTTTTCGAGGAAAAGGTACCTCTTTTCCTGGTTGTTTGTTTTGGTCTCTCTTTATACCGAAGGCTTTTCTCAAATATCTGGTGATTCTTAATTATTCACTCAATATTTAAAAGGTACTACAAAACTGATCAGAAAAGCTTCTTCAATAAATAAGCTTATCTACAGGATAATCACATAACAAATTTCTCTTCATGGGGAAAACCTGCAAGGGTTAATATCGTGTGGTCTTTTTTTCTCAGATTAGTGAATTTCTCAAGGAAAGAAAGATTTACTTTCTTGACTGAGACATACTATTTCAGCTGCATGCTTAACCCTATTTCTAAGTTTTCAGCCTTTCCAGGGCCTGTGAGGGACAAACTGGCATTTCTTTCATAGACATTTAAGTTTACATTCTTCCTATCTGCTCAGTTAGCTACAACTCTCCAAGTGCTTTTTATCTCTCTAGAAATTGGTTGAAATCTCTACTCTTAAGTGTTCGTTCCTTCTTTCTCATTGTGTATTTAAACTTTTTTCCTTTTTTCTAGTAGGATTCGGGTAGGAAGAATGAAAATAAATGTTCATAGTGGCAAATAATCCAAGAGACAGTGATATCACTGAAGCCACGAAGGAAAAAGTTTCAAGAAGGGAGTAGTCATTGGTGTTAAATATGGAGAAATCAAATCTGACAGTGACTGAGAAAACTTGGGAGGGATCACTGGTGAACTCTTCCAGAGAAGTTTCTAGGAAGTGATTTGGGAAGAAATCAAGATTATGATGTCATAGTTGGGTATAGAAGAAGGGGGCATAGTGTAATCCACTCTTTCTAGAAGTTTGGCTTTCCAAGTATGAGCAAGAGACAAGACAGTAGGGTTAAAGAAAACTAAAAGAAGAGGTTAAAAAATGTAGCAGATGATGAAAGAAGCTTTTGGAAAGAAAAAGAAAACTCTTTTCAACCAAAAGCATAGGTGTTGGAGTCAGTGTTGGTCAGGGAAAGAAAAATTTTTTCCACTAAGACTACGAAAAAGGGGAATGAATGAAGGTAAATTTGGTTAAGTTCATCCAAATCTGAATGGCAGTCTTAACGAATCTAAATAAGGGTAGCGAACATAAGAGAAAAAAGGGGGAAGAATATTAGATTGTGGTAGGAAAATGGTACGATACCATTTAAAATTTGAGAGCTACATTAGTTCTGGGTGATCATTATATTTAAGTGTAGCCAGGTGCCTGAGTTACTCAAGTGACATGCAGATGAAGAATACTGAATTCAAGGAGGAAAATAAACTGTGCTAAGTGCCAGCATATATTATTCTAACCAAGCCTCACCACAGCTTTGCTGGTCACAGGAGTACGCAACATTTTTGAGCCCTTATTAAAAGGCATTTAATCCTTATACTACCCTGGGGGTAGGTACTATCCTCATTCTGCAAATTAAGAAACAGGCTCAGAGAGATTAAGTGATTTGCCAAAGATTTCATAACCAAGTAGCAAAGCTGGAATTCAAACTTAGGTCTTCTGATTCCAAAGCCCACGTCCCTTCCAACCATTCTACATATTGTTACAAATTAGGATAGCAGAAGTTGATGGAGAAAGGAAGACTAATTCAGATGTCGAAGTCCTCTATGAATGGCAGGAAATGAGAAGGAGTTCGGTGGTAGGATGAACCTCAAACAAGCAAAAAATTTTACCCAGGAGTTAAAAAGAAATGATCAGAAAAGGGTAATGATGTGGTAGGAAAATAGTGGCCTCTGTGTCCCCGAGTTTACAGGAATGAGCGAAGGCTGGAGGCCACCTCCTTTGGGCAGACTATGTAACTCATCCTGGCAGATTTAGATGCTTCCTTTTCTAGACTTTCAATGTCTCCACAAATATCTCCACTAAAGCAGTTATATTCATATATTGTAGTAGCTTATTTATCCTGATAATAAATCAAAGGTCCTTGAGAAAGGGACAATAATGATAATAATAGTAACAGTAATAGTAGTTGTAGAAAATGCAGTAAAAGCACTACCAGCACTCAATAAATGTTATATATGTGCTGGGTACCACACTCATGGCCATACATAGATTACCTCAATCAATTCTTAGACTAACTATGAAATAGTCCTGTTACTATTCAAGGTCACAAAGCTATCAAGTATTGGAATCAGAATTTGAATTCAATCTGTCTGACTCCATACCTTGTATTCTTAACCATATTTCCCCTTCACTGCCTTAGTATCATGTTTTTTGGGGAGGAGGGTTTGGGTTGGTTTGTCTATTTTTTTTTTTTTTTGGTGCTCCCAGAACCTAGCAAAATACCTGGAAAACAAAAGTTACTTAATTAACTTTTCAGTGAAAAAAATGAGTGAATGAAGAAATACAGAGGAAGTAGTATCCTTAAAAGTGAAAGTTTCAAGTTTATGTAAAGGCAGAGGAGGAAAGAAAATACCCTGAAAGAGAATGGCCTTGTAGGGGCATTTATTTGTATATGTATTTACACTGAAGCCAACATTCTAGAAGGGGTTTGCAGAGATACTAACAGTGAAAGAAATATCTGGGAGCAGGGAGTACAGAGTAGTTTAAAACTGATCATGGCTAGTCTGAAGGACACAGGTGGGTTGGCTGTTTTCACAATTCAAAGGGGCTGAATGTGGTTTCCAAGTTCAGTTCTCTCTCTAGGATCCAGATGCAGTTTAGGCATGTCTAGAAACTAAGCCTGACATATTATTTCATTTAATCTTCATCAGAGCTCTGCTGATAACAAGAAAAGCCATTACCTATGGAGCCCTCACTACAGTAGACTTTCAAGTACAGCAGAGCAGTTGTGGTTGGTAACTGTGGAGAAGGATTTTTTTTTTTTTTTTTTTAGTATGTCTAGAAAATAAACCCTAGGGAAGAAGGTTTTTTAAAACTAAAATCCCTGCAGATGCAGAGTTTTACACTAATTCCTTCTCACTGTTGCTTAATCCCCTCTCCCCGCCCACAGTGTTGAACTATAGGCAGCAGAAATAGATAGGAGTTCATGAGAAGTCAATTAATATTACATCTAGGCAAAAGGACAAAACAAACCTCAAGATTCTTAACTGACATCTCCTAAAATGTACTTTTCAGAAAGAAAGAGCTATTGCAAGAGGAAAGAGTATTAAGAAGCCATGTGGCTAAGTAAGACCTAGGTCGTGGTAGCAACCATAACTGAGGATGCCAAAAGACGAAGGTACATTTGTCATGGTAGAAAGTGACAGAGAGTTCATTCACCCCAAATCACCAAATAAATAAAGGCAAATCAAAACCTTAAGTGGCTTTCTATTATTCTTAGGAGAAAGATTCTTTACTAGGACCTACCAGGTCTGGTATCATGTGGTCCTTGCCTACCTTTCTCCAATCTCATCACATACTACACTCTCTTCCTTCGCATTCTGTGCTCAATCTGCTTTAGCATTCATTTAGTTTTCCGAACACAGCATGTGTTAATTTCTCTGCTTGAAATGCTCTTATCACCATTCACTTAGTTCCTAATAGAGGTGGGGAACCTGTGGCCTTAAGGCCACATGTGGCCTCCTAGGTCCTTAAGTGTGGCCTTTTGACTGAATTCAAATTTTACAGAACAAATCTTTCTATTAAAGGAGTGCAACAGAGGAAGATGAAGTTTTCTTGTCTCCTTTGGTGCTTAAAAAAGAACAATCTTGAAATCAGAAGGCCGTAGGTTCCCCAGCCTTCCAAGTGTCTCTATATCTAGTTCAAATCCATTTTTAAAAAGTTCTCTTAGAGTACTCAGCATGTAAAAAATACTCTAGCAATGTCTCTAAATATCTCTAGCAATAAAAATCTGTAACAAGGTTGCAACCATGTCTTGTTCACCACTGTATACTGTATTGTATACTGTAGCACATAGGAGGCCCTCTTAAACATTTTCTGAAAAATGGATAAATGAATGACTAGTGATGTAAGATAGAATTTTATCAGTTATAGCCACCATGCTATTCTACATGAAAGTAGAAGAATGAGAGCCCTAGACTGGGTGATCTTTTAAGATTCGTTCACGTTCTTATGTTCTATGGACCAGATGACCAGGATGGTAAAGCTATTCCTCATTCATTAACTTTTTCTGTGAAACAAAAGAGTCCACTCTAAAATTATGCTCAAGAGGCTCTTCGAAAACTTCATTTCTTTTATTAAACTATTAAAGCAAATGTAAGAAATCCAGCCTGGTGTGGCTGCTAAATCAAAAAGAACTACGTTTGAATATAGGTTTTGGCGCTTACTAGCTAGGAGAACTCTGACAAATTATTTTTATTTTTTGAGTCTCAGTTTCTTTGTCACGTATAAAATAAAATTAACCCCTCTCAGTATTGGATGACTTAAGATGAAGAAACTGGCATATAGTAGGTATTTAAAAATAAATATTAATTTTCTCCCCTAGTAGTATTAATACATGTGGCATATAATAATATGTTAACTTTTATTCTGTAAATTTTTACATGCAATAACCACCTTTTAATTCCTAAATGTCTATAAAGAAACTGGTGCTAATGGGTGCTACTTACAGGATTCCCCCACAGGTTGGGCATGTTAGCAAACACGTAATAGATGCTTAAAATATTTGTTGTTTTAATTGACTTTTGGCTGAGTGGAGCAGAGTGTGTGACTTTAGAAAAATCACCTTAGAAAAGTCAAATTATCTATAAAATGCAGTGTAATACCTGCTATGACTACTTTAGAGAGGTAGTAAAAACATTAAAAACAATGGTGCATATGAAAATAGTCTGAAAAATACAATACACTATACAAGATAAAGTATCATCACTACCATCATCATCATTTTGAAATGTTTTATACCTAGTTTAATAATCTTCCTGTATTTTACATAAGTAAAGACATAAAGATAAAACTATCTTCTATAAGAAAGGACTGATATTATGCTTATTCTATATCTAAAAATTAAGACATATATAAGCTACATGATTAACCTAAGGGAATCACAGTAAATCAGAGGAGGAATTGATCCATATTTCTTATTTATCTCAATCTAGAGTTAAAGCCACTTTCACTATAAAGCAATAGATGTTAAATTTCAAATTGTAAAAGTATCCCCAGTGAACATAACCTTTAATCCAGGCAAATCTTGCTTTAAGCAAACTCGATATTTACACAAAAGATAAAATAAGGGGTGAATATTTGCTTTATAAAGCAATTCATCATAGGATTATAATGAGTCACCCATGTGCATTTAAAATAAGTTTGATTTACATACAATTCCTCAGGTAAATATCTTATACTTAAAAATGAAATAAAAGCAAAATACAAATATCAATTTCAAAATAAATTAATAAATCATCTTTGTCTCTATTTATAAGCAATTATCTCATAAGTGATGGGAAAAAGTTAGAGAGAAAAGAAAAATTTCTGGAGCCATTTAGAAGTATATAAATGGAATCTGAATCAGTAAAAAGTAACTTCATTTTATGCTTACATATATATTTTTAAAATTTAGTCATAAATCAGTCTTATTTTTCACATTTTAATATCTGTATTTTTAGAAAGTCAATAGAATAATTAAATGTGAATTTCAAAACTTAACAGGCTATTTTCACTCAGAAATTTGACATTAAAGTCTCTGCTTTAGCTGGATTGAGCCCGTTGTCACTTTTTGTGTAGCTCTCTAGTTACTTAATGAATATTTCATTTATCTTGTGCAAAATATTTCCTATTAAAAGAAACCTATCACATATTGACAACTTGACTTTAAATACAGTATATGTTTTCCAAGGCAATAATTAGTGGATGGTGTGTAAAACTTAGTACAATGTTGTGTTACTTTATCAAAATGATCACATTTTCATAATTATGACACTCTGTAAGGCTTCTCAGTATCTGTCCAGAGCACATGTTAGTTTATCTTTAAAAATAAGATTTCATATTCTAACCTATGTGCAGCAAAGTTGGGTGTTCACCAACTGTAAGTAATTATTTTATAATTGAAGTTTTCAAATATTATTTTTATAAAAACTATCTATATTTTGATTGACCTGATTCCACTCTTTTCATACACTGAGCTGAGAACTTTTGGCGAGGTGAGCCTTTCCACACGGAGCACCGCAGTGGGTATTGTTCTACTAACCCTAAAACCTTTTTTCCCTTCCCCAGTTCAGCAGCTCTATTTCCTTTGATTAGTCATTTCTAGGCTGCCCGACACTGAACTTGGTCAACTGTACAACCATCTAATCACATGGATTCAAAAATGAAAATTCCTAAATATTTTTTCATTAGAGCCTGTAACATAAATACTTTGCTCTATTTTTAAGCTTGAAATTCTAGCAAGTGAAATTATTTTAAATATTCCTATCTATATCAAACTGTTTTGGTAGGGGATTTTCCAAAGCAAAACAAACACTGACTTAGAGGAATTATTAACTGAATGAAAGTCGTAGTTGTTGCTTAATATCCAATTAGGAGTCTCTAAATATTTAGTAATTGGATGACTATTTCTCGCCATTCTTACAGGTTCTTTATTACAAGCACTGAGGCAAGCTACAGTAAGGTTCACATAAAGCCACGGTTAATCTATGTTTTCCTTATATTCTTGCACAAGCATCAGGAAAGGGTGTGTTGATGACAACTAGTTACCATGACACTGAAAACTGGACCATTTGTTAGCTGCACTACCACACTAGACCGAAGATGTTCTGTTCCTTTTTCTCTGTCAAACATTATCACATAGTTGTGATGTAAAATGATAGGAAGAAATTGAAGATTAAATTATTCTGCTCAAAGATAGAAGAATTGATATAAGGGACTCAGAGCATGGAGAATAAAGGGATATGAAGACAAGGCATGACCATGAGGTCTGAAAGAGTTTACTGTCCTTAATTGAACTGTGCGTTGCAATAAGAGGAACACAGAGACAAGCTTCAGTTCTTGATCCATTACTTAGCAGTATGTGACCTAGAACAAGTTGCAGAGCCATTCGGAATTTTAGATTTTTCGAATTCAAAACAGGGCTCACACCCTGCTTTACTTTACAGTGCTGATATGGGTATAGAATGAAGTTAACATATAGAAAATGCCTTTGCCTACTGAGAAGAACTATGCAATATAACTATATAAATGTATCATTCTTTTCATAATATTCATTGTGGCTTTCCACAGCCTCTAAATATAAAATAACGTGTCCACTGAAATAAAGTGTGAAAAATACCAAAAGGTACACCCAACCCCACACCTCCACAATAAAATATAAAACCAACCTACAATCTCATCATCCAGAGATGACTAATTTTAGTGTTAACTTCTGGTAGTGGTCTGTCCTACATCTTCTGAGAGTTAGAGCATGACGCCAAGCAACTTATTAGCCCTTCTGAGCCTCAAGTTCTCATCTGTAAAAATCAGGCAATTGGAATGGATAGTGTCTAAGGTCCATTCTATTCCAGTTCAACTACTTGCTTCTCTTGCCAATTATCCATTATATTCAACAAATATTCAGTTAGTGCCTTTATGAACACTTTTCATCACTAGCCAACAGTAGAACTTGATAATTTTGACTTGAGAGCCTTTGATTTGATAAGAAAGGTGTTGTGCTCTTTATTGTAAGAGGCTCAAAAAGGAACAAGACAAAGTCTCCAACTTTCGTAAGTTTTGGGTCCATTAATGGGAATGTAACGTGTATATTACAATTATATTCCAGAGAATAATGTGATAAATGCTATAATCTAGTACAAATAAAAACCCAAAGGGAGATAGGAGGTGTAGAGAATTGCTGATGGGAATTTGGGAGAAAACATGAAAGATTCCTTTGTAGCAGATGCTATTATTGCCTCCCCAATATCTCTGGAACCATCTACTTCCAAATTTCTGGTTATATCAGTAAACCAAACCACTATTTGTTTAAACCATTATTTGTAGAATATTCTGTTACTTTTTCCTGAAGGCATTCTATATAACAGTGGTCTTTACCATTTTTGTGTACATATTGCCTGAAACAGTTATGAAAATATCCTCCTCACATATTTTTCATGAAGACATCTAAAATTTTCAACATAAATTTCAATATGTGCAAAAAATTTAATTTTATATCAATTAGAGATTGATATTTTAAAATAAAACCATTATACCACACATTTAAATATATACATTGGAATCTAAATATCACTGTGGGCCGGGAGCGGTGGCTCACGCCTGTAATCCTAGCACTCTGGGAGGCCGAGGCGGGCGGATTGTTTGAGCTCAAGAGTTCGAGACCAGCCTGAGCAAGAGCGAGACCCCGTCTCTACTAAAAATAGAAAGAAATTAATTGGACAACTAA
>CAUYSK010023709.1:0-11229 GCA_963575035.1 Avahi laniger | reverse complement strand
TCCCAAGAATGGAAAAATAAGCACCACATGTACTCACCATCAAATTGGTATTAACGGATCAACACATAAGTGCATATATAAGAATTGCATCTATTAGATATTGGGCAGGGGGGAGGGAGAGGGGGGAGGAGGGAGGAGGGGACGGGTATATGTGTACACAAAGAGTGTAATGTGCACCACGCAATGGGATGGACATATATGAAACCTGGACTGAGGGGGGGAGGGGGGGCAAGGGAAACACACGTAACCTAAACATCTGTACCCTCATATTATGCTGAAATAAAAAAAAAAAAAACCTATGGTAGAAGCAGGTTTCCAGAGGGAAAGACAGGGCATCTTAGCTTGAGCACGTTCAAATTAAACTTCCAAGCAGAGATGGTAAGAAGGCAGCTGAATGCTCTAGTCTGGAGTCAGGGAAAAGAGCAGATCTGGAAATATATGATTAAGTTGGAGGCTGCCTCCAGATAAATGGGTATCTTGTTGTTAAAAATTTCTAGCTAGGGCTGGGCACAGTGGCTAACGCTTGTAATCCTAGCACTTTGGGAGGTTAAAGTTCGAGGATGGCTTGATACCCAGGAGTTAGAGGCTGCTGTGAGCTATGATCATGCCACGGCACTCCAGCATGGGTGACAGAGCAAGACCTTGTCTCTTAAAAAAAGAGAAAGAAAACAGAGATCCTCTTTTATGCCAACTATTTCTGAACATTTTTTTCTAGATTGTCATCAATTCCTATGTTATTTAAACCCACTTTATTTCAAGTGGTAACATGCTTTTTATGCACAGAACTTCCTCTTGCAGGCTAGATCATCTCAGAGCTTTTTCAGATGTACACTGTAGAGCAGCAGTACCCAATCTTTTTGGCACCGGGGACTGGTTTCATGGAAGACAATTTTTCCATGGACTGGGGGGGTGTGTGTATGGGGGGGAGGGCGGAGAGTGAGCTGTAAATACAGGTGAAGCTTCTCTCCCTCCCCTCCTCTTCTATCCCTCACCTCCTGCTGTGTGGCCTGGTTCCTAAATTTCACGGAAGACAATTTTTCCATGGACAGGTAGGGGAGCACAGGGAGGCAGAGCTCAGGTGGTGATGCACAGCACGGTTCCTAACAGGCCACGGCCCAGTACCAGACCACAGCCCAGGAGGTGGGGGCTGTAGCTGTAGAGGTTAAAGTAGAATACAGTGGGGGGGCGCTGAAAAAATAACATAAAGTAGAATACAGTAAAGAAATAAAAGGTCCGGAATGCCACCACTTAGGGGAGAGAACACACTACGGGAGGTTTGCAAGGACAGGACTAACCCCTCCCCACCGTCCCGGCACTCCCCCCAAAAATCAAAGTTTTAAATACTTTGAAAACAATAAAAAGCCTCACAAAAGTCTTACCAAGATTTAATGTACATTTATTCTTAACACGTGGAACATATAGTATAAAGATTTCATACTGAATAAATGATATTCATTAAGCCAAAAAAGGAAAAAAAGGAGGAATTTACATCAAGTTTTAGCTACATTGTTGAAATACAAATATGCAGATTTTATCACTGAAAAAATCTCAATTGTGTTTCTTCATCAGAACTTCAACTGAACCTAGAACTTTTTCACACCTCGATTAGAAAGAAAACAAAACAAACAAAAACCCAGAAAAAAATAAACTATAAGTTGATTGGCTGCTGAGACAGCAAGGACTTTTTACAGAGACCTGTACAGCATCGCACCAAGAGGGGCGATGTCTGGCAAGAGATTAAATAGCTGTGTCTCGCTTTGTGCAGGTCACCAACTTGTTAACTCGTCATACTATAAAGGGGTAGCTGGGAAGGGGACCAAACTGTGGGGATTCAAGGGTATGTGCAATGTACAATGTCATATATATACACACGTGGCAGCGCAGCCGCTGCAGCTAAAGGTTAAAACCAGTTCTAAGAGGTGATCTCAGGGTTATTCATACAATCAAGGAGGAGAGAAAGAGGTCAGGGTGTTGTAGGTTCACACATGATACTTTGGGGGAAAAGCCTTTTTTTTTTTTTCTCCTCAACGTTTAACTAAAAACATTTTTAAAAACTACAGCTTGCTGCTGACCCAGCGTTTTCTCTTGTTTCCATGTGAGACATTATTATTACAGTATGTTTACAGTATCAGGTGTACAGTACAGTACATGAAAGGGTCTACACTCTACTGCACAGGCCTCTCCAGTGAACAGGGTCTGTTCACAACTGCGAACTTCTTGGCTCCTGCAAGATTGTGAATGTACAATAATAAACCACACACAGTTCAGCAGTCACCTTTTTTGTCCTTCAGAGTTTTTTTTTGTATTTTTTTTTTTTTTTTTTTACCATTAAAAACAGTTATGAAATGTGGCATCCCGTTGATGCAAGGACCGGGAAAGCCATTTTTATTTTATTTTTTTCCCCAAACTCACTGTAAACAACAGTAACTTTGGTTAAAATAAAAAAGTCTTCTATGTAGGCAGACCTTTGTCTTTTCAAACAGGGTGGGGTCCTGAGGGGAGTGAGGACAAGGAACAGAAAGGTGTGAGGTGGGGAGTGGGTGGAAGGAGGAAAGAGAAACAGGAGAGACTTTTTTCCCAAGGGAGAAGCTGGACAGCACAGGGTAAACTGGATTCTGAGGTGGTTTTGCATAAATAAAGGGCAACAGTCAGTTTCTAAGTTCTCCACACACGCACACACACACAGGGGGGGAGATGTCCCACGGCTGTCATGACTGGCCAATCAAGAACAGTACATCACAAATGACTTGTGAAACCAATGAGTTCATCAACGGTGATACCGAGATGTCCAACAGCCGTGACTCGTACAGAGTGAACTCTGAGTGGTTCTCATCCACCTTGGCCAGGGCAAGCAGCGCGCGGGCAGCCCGTCGCATCATGTCCACACTAGTTGGCTCAAAGGGTGGGTTCTGCATGTGGAGGAGGCTGGCCTGGCTCTGCTGGAACTGTGTGGCAGCAAGGCTGTCCTCTAGGAAGCCCAGGAGGTTGCCGATGCTGCCTTTCTGTACTGCAATGGCGCGGGCTGCCAGGCTGTCCCCCTGCGCCAGGTTGGCCAGCAGTACCACGGCCATCTCCCGGCACACTGGGTTCTTTCGGTCACTGAGGAAGCGCACCATGGTGCTATACAACTTCTCCAGGCGGCTGAAGGGGGGTGTGGCCAGGATCAGGTCCACATTGTTGTCCTGGATGCTGAGTTTGCTAAGGGTTTCCAAGACTAGTCTCTGGGGAGAGAGGACGGCGTTGGGGCCCAGGGTGGAGAAGGGGTCCTGGGCTTCAGCTGAAGGGCAAACTGCCCAGTGTAGGAGTCCGTCCAGGACAGGCAGGCAAATGCTCTCAGGGTATGGGGAGAGGTCCAACTGCCCCGAGATGTTGGCGAGTGTGACCAGGGTGTTTTCCCGGAGCATCTCCAAGCAGTCCCACCACCACTCCACTTTGTTGCAGCTCACCCCTTGGTCCTGTTCCTCCTCCTTCTCGTAAGTTAGTGGTGCCTGCTTCCGTTCTGGGTGCTTGTGGTGCAGCAGGATCAGCTTCCCTAGGATGAGCAGCAGCCCTGGGTGTTTGGACATCTCAAAGTCGTTGCCTGGCACAAATGACAGGCTTCGGATGGTATTGGAGACACAGACGCAGCGCTTAGCAAGGGAATCCTGCCAGTCCAGAAGGGTACACAGTGGGGTCTCATCCTTACTGTGGGGTTCATCCTCTAGGATCTTGATGTTCCGGTGGCTCTGCGCTGGGCTAATGCCAAATGGAAACTTGCTGCTCTCCTTGGTGGCCTCTGCAGTCTTAGCTCCCTCCTCGGTCAATGTGCTAGACCGGGTAGACAACATGTCATCCATAGTGGCTGTGATCCGTTTTTCTGGAGGGCCATCAGGCGGGGGCCCCTCCTGTTCTGTTGTCCCTGGCATACCCTCTGCTGCTGTGACATGTTTCCGGGGAGCTGGTGGACAGGGTGCATGAGGCCGGGAAGGCAGCAGCTCTTTTCTGCTCTCAAAGTGGGTCTGGATATGCTCAGTCGTGTCCCCCCCACCAATCCGCCAATGCAGCAGACCACTGTCAAACTCTTGCACGCGCCCAAGCTTATCTGAGCAGTCCACCACAAATGGGTCATTCTTCTGTACGATCTTTACTGGAAGCTTATCAAACTTACTGATCAGCTTCTCCTCACTACCCTCTGAAGCTGGCTTGTCCTTGCCCGAAAAGGCCATCTCCTCATCATTTTCAACTACTTCCTCTTCTTCCTCCTCAAGTTTAGGACCCAGAAGTTCTTCATCTTCTTCCCCTTCCATGGGGGCTGGACTAGACACCTTGCTGAATCTCACAGGGTCCAGTAGTGTTCTCTGTCCTGGGTCACCCACCTCATACTCCTTTAAAATGCCAAAGATCTCGATCAGGCATCGTCGGAAATATTCCACAAGGAGCTCTAGCAACCCTGGGAGCTAAAAAGAGAAAGAACAAGAAATAAATTAAGGAAGAAAAAAGTGATGAAAGAAGGGAATCCTCGACTTGAGAGCCCCAAAGTCTTCTAATTACCCTCACTTTCCTTCTAGGACAGATATCTGTATCACTCAGAAGAGGCAGAGTTGCTTTTTTCCCAAAGATTCTCCAGAGAGAAAACTGTTTACCTTCATCTCTCCTATGCTATGCCCAGCATAAAGTTCTTCCTTCTGCCCAACCTACCTTCACTAAGCCTGCCTACACTAGCCAACAGCTTTGCACCTCACCCACCAGTTCCACCCATCTCTCAGCCTCCTCTTTCCCAACCAATCTTCTGCTTTCCTTCACCAGGCCAGTTTCCTACCAGATGGTCATTGCCATTATCTCTCTTAGAACACTCTCCATATCCCACTGCCTAGTGGAGCCCAAATCTAGGGACAGAGGGATGACCCAATACAAGTTTAGAGCAGAGAATGCAATGCAGGCAAATGTTTATCTGCTCCCTTCTCCAAGCTCCCCAACATTCCAGGAGGCTGGACTTCCATGAATCTTGAACCATAATGACTGGGATGAGGCTTCAGCTCTTCAAACATTGGCCTAAGCTGGTGCTAAGGAAACCCAAATTCCAGCATGGATTACTATACAGGCTATTTATTTACCTCTAGAAGGAAATATTACTTTCTAGTCAGATTCATCTTTGGTTGAACAGTACAGCAAAATTTCAAAAAATAAGGACTATAGAATTAGACGTAGGTTTGAATTCTGGCGGCTCCAGGAACTAGCTGCATAAAATGATGGAAATCCTTAAACTTTACAGGGTTGTCTGAGGTCTAAGTGGAATATGTCAAATGCCTGGCATATGGAAATTGCTCAATCAAAATTTGTTCCTTTCCTTTCTCATGGGAGGTGACATTATGCAATGGAAATAAAATCAGGCTTTGGAATCAGATAGATCCTGCTGACAGTTGTGTGAACCTGGGCAATGATAAGACTTTGACACCTCTAAATGGCCACATATCCTGTCTCTGAGGGCTATTATAAGGATGTCATGAAACAAAATAATTAAGGACCTGCCACAAAAAATGGTAACTACTACTAACAATGTCCTCTTTAGTCAGTTCCTTGGTAGATGAGTTGGTAGGTACTAACAATGATCAAAAGAAAGAGTAGGATGGTGTAGCACAAACTCTTCCCAGCTACCGGGAAAACACAAGGTGTACATCCTGTGCGGGGTGGGTCAGAGAATCAGCTTTGCAAAAATATCACTAAACAAACCTCCCACCTATCATATACCTAAGGAAACTGGGATCAACAAAGACCCCTTCTATTCAGAGTAAAAGAAGAAAGGGAAAAAGAGAAAAAATTGCTCTATTTACTAAAAAAACAAAAAAAACACAAAAAAATCACAGGTTGTTCTTGGTAGTCTAGAAAATAAGGTGTCCTCACATCAATAGAATCTGCACTTGTTTTTTTTTTTTTTTTTTGGAGACAGGGTCTCATTCTGTCACCCAGGCTGGAGTGCAGTGGTATAATTACAGTTCACTGCAGCCTCGAACTCCTGAGGATCAAGCGATCCTCCTGCCTAAGCCTCCCAAAGTGCTGAGATTATACACATGAGCCCCCTCACTTGGCCAGAATCTGCATTTATTAACAACACCAAAAAGTGTCTCCCAAATTCTCTTTGAGTTCATTACTGTTATCAACATGATACCTTACAAAAATTATTATTGGTCTCAATATCCTGGGTCCATGCCCAGTGGCAAGAGAAGAAAAACAAAGTACTGGCATGGAAGATACGAGAGTGTGAGAGGACCATGGTAACTAGGAATGGCTTCATTCTCAGTGTCACTTACTACTGTCTTTTTTTTTTTGTTTTTGAGACAGAGTCTTGCTCTGTCACCCAGGCTAGAGTACAATGGCATCTTCATAGCTCACTGCAACTTCAAACTCCTGGGTTCAAGCCACCCTCATGCCTCAGCCTCCTGAGTAGTTGGGACTACAGGCACGCACCACCACACCAAGCTAGTTTTTCTTTTTTTTAGTAGAGACAGGGTCTCGCTCTTGCTCAGGCTGGTCTTGAACTCCTGGGCTCAAAGAATCCTCCTGCCTCAGCCTTCCAGAGTGCTAGGATTACAGGTGTGAGACACTGCACCCTGCCTACTACTGTCTTATGTTAAGAATATCCCAGGCCCTCTCAATCTTCCCGAGCCACCTGTACTCACCTGACTGAGGTTGAAGGTCATGATGCTGTTGTCATCATATAGCAGGATGTTAATGGTGTCTAATGCCCACGTGCTCTCTGCCAGGAGCCCAGACTTGAGGGACATCATTACCCGCCATGCCTCCGGGGTTCCTGAAATAAACCTCCATGTCGTCCATCCACCAAGCCCAGGTTGGCTGGAGGCACCCCCAGGGCTGCCCCATCAGACAGGCTACTCTGAAGATAACACAAGGTGGAAGGCAGTTCCTATCTGGGAGACGACATACATCTGCCCCTCTTGGCTTCTTCAGCTAAGAGATCACTGCATGACAACGCTTTGAAGGAAAACCTGAAATCAGCTTATTTCTTCCTTACCCAAAGTCCTTTCGACACTGGACCAGAGTTAACCTAATGCAGAATATGAGATGGGGGAACGAGGGACAGGATGGAAAGGGGCGGATGAGGCAACCCAGTTAGGGAGGTCTCCTTACCAATATCTTTCATCGTGAGCCGCCTCCTCTGCTTCAACACAGGCTGCGTGGCTTCGACAGAGCCAGGTGGGAAGGTGATATCCCGTCGAATCATGGGGGGCTGCACAGGGGCAGGTGCTATGTGCGAGGCAGGTACTGGGGGACCTGCCTTCTGCATTTTCATCCCAGAGTGTAGGAATGGAGACTTGCTAGGAGAGGTGCGGTTCTCCATTGGCCGGGGCAAGGGAGCGGGGCTGGATACCTGAGGAATGTGATTCTGCATGCTTGGCGGGGGCTGGTAGTTAGATGGAGGGGGCCTCGTCATGGGGGGTACGGGGGCAGAGGGACCGTATGGGGGTTGGCGTGTGCCATGGGAAGGCCATGGGCCTTCATGGTTGGCCCTCTGATCCGTGTGCAGCATTTCATCTGTTCGATTCACACCATGGTAGGCAGGGCCCTGGGGGGCAGAGCCCGTGCTCTGCCTGTTGGCATAATTATAGGTCATGTCATTACGCCCCTGCCACATGGTGCCTTGCTGAGAAACCTCAGCTGAAGCCTGTATGGGGCCGCCCATCATTTGTGGTGGCATGTTCTGCTGGGCACTGGAGCCAGGGGGTACAGAGAGACGGTCTCGGCCAAACTGGAATGGAAATTGGTTCTGGGGGCCGCCTGTCGGTCGGCGCTCAGTAGCAGCGGTGGCAGTGGCAGGATAGGCATTGCCATACTGGTTGTATACATCTTGCTGAGGGGAAGGCTGGGCAGCTTGTTGCTGGCTGGCAGGCTGGGGCTGGGCTGGGGGCAGCTGCTGCTGCTGCTGCTGCCCCTGCCCGGTGCTGTATGGCACGCTGTACATGTCCCCTTCATGCCGCTTGGCAGGAGGGCCATATGCGCCATCCATGGGCCTCTTGTAATTCTAAGAGAGACAAGCAGAGGTGAAGTTAATACTCTGCACTCAGGGACACAAGGTCTGTCACAGATGTCAAGATGGCTACACCAGAAACTTGCTTGGTTTACTTCTACCCCTCTAGAAGAGAGGATATAGACTCCGAGGATTCACCTTTACAAATTATCTTTTGCAGTTACTGCTGAAAGCAACCATCCTTCTCTTTCTCTCTAGCTCTTCCTTGCTTTAAAGTAGAAAAATGTACAAAACCTCAGAAATCAAAATAAGGTCTATTTCTAGCACTTGTGGAGAACTAGGGAGACTGGACTCCAAATAGGGAAGAGACTGAGGACTTAGCTCTTCAGGCTAGTTGGGTGAGAGCAGCACACCAAAGCATCTGAAGTAAACTTCTTCTTAGACTTCAACACATTAGATTAGTTACTAACTAGCTTTCAAGGGGAATTTGCACACCAGTTCATTCCCAGCTGCCCTCCTCACCTGCTGCTGCTGCTGATACATTGTGGTCTGCTGGCTGGGAAAGGGGCTGCCGGAAGGGGTGCCTTGGGTGGAGAACTGATTGCCATAGGAATCATGTCTACAGGAGGGAGAGAAACAGAGGATCAGGGTGGGAAATGGCAAAGCTGAACCACAGTAGCACTGAGACCAGGTTTACTCACCGTTGCTGCTGCTGCTGCTGCTGCTGCTGCGGAGGGTAGCGGCTAGGAGAATACATCCCCGAGTCTGGGTTGGAAGGCATGAGATTCGGCTGTGGGGCCCCAGTGCCCATGTTTCCCTCAGGCCCTATTCCAGGCTCCGTCCTAAAGAAAATTGGGGAGGCAGGTTGAGTGCACTATAGCTGTGGGGTGCTGGGGATGGACAGAAGCAGGGGTCACGCTTACCTCACTCTGTCGTAAGGACCTCCATAGGGATAGTGCTGTCGTGGTCCCATCGCCACATTTCCCAGCCCAGGGCCAGCAGCACGGCTGTAAGGGTCACCCATCCCGCCGTTGGGGCCCTGCCCTGAGGACATGAAGGGATCACCCCCTGGAGCTGAGTGCAGAAAAGCAGGCTGTGAGCAAACTGGTAGGTCAGCAGGCCTAGCAATCTACACCTTGCCTGCTCCAAAGATCTAGGCCCTCTTCAGAGTAATGGGTTTGATTTCACTGTTTTCCTGAGAGGTTTGAAACAGATCTAAAGAGGCCCCAACCAGCAAAAAAGCATGTACTTGTTAAGGGGTGACAAGGCGAGGCCAAGGAGAAGGAGATAAGAACGGAGGTAGGGATGAAGAGGAGTAGGTAGGTCAGGCGGTTTAGTCAGGAGATACTTCATTTCAGAGGGCGGTGCCACAAGAATTCTGAGCCACTCTCAAGAGATCCCCCTATTTCCCTGGCCTTGTCTTCAAGGGAATAAGGTCAACAGCAGTTGGTCACCTTTCCTCATGCTGCCATAAGGATCCTTATTTGGCTCGTAGGACATGCGCCCCATCATGTCAGAGGTATTCATACTGGGCTGGTACCCAGGGTTTGGAGTCATGGAATTCCGCTTCTGGAATGTGGAGTCACTTCCATCAGGAAAGGCATCCTGGATCCCAACTGAATTGCTCCTGCTCCAGAGTGAGGAAAACCAATTAAACCCAAACAGACCAATTCCTTTGATATAACACAGGCCACACAGGAGTTACTGGCTGGGCAGGGAGCAGCAGGGATCACCCTTGGGCTCCCCAGGAGTTCTAATGCACTTAGCCCTAGGGTCCCCCAAACCACCTGCCCCAGCTCCTGGCCTTACCTCATGCCTGGCAAGGGGGGGATCTGACTGTGTGGTGTGGATGCTGGAGTTGGTGGCTTCAGGTCTCCTCCTTCTGCCATGGAACTGCTGGTTGACTGAGGAGTCTGTGGCCCCTGCATAGACCCTGATCCCGCTGTGGAAAGAGATGCGGGGTGAGCAGTTTGCTTGACAGGAGTGTTTAACTCTCGCAGAAATACACAAATGCCCAGAATCTCTTTGGAAAAGATCTTTCCAAGGTCTTTAAAACCTCCATCACCCTTCTCAGCAGGGGATCTGCAAGGCCAGGTCCTAATAAGGGGAATTTGAGGGTTCTGTTGCTCCTTATTTTTGTTTTACATTTAGAGAAGAAGAGTGATGTGCCATGACATTACGGTGATTTCTCAAGTCACTGCCAGCATCCCTGGCTATTTCTCTTTACTGCTCCAAGGATCTTGTCTAATTTATTAAACCCTGTAGTGCTGGTGTGCGAGCTCCCAGTCAGAGCCCCAAAACTCAGGCTGGGGAGTGTCCATCTTATTCCAAACCAGTAGCTCATTTCAGGAGCCAAGAAGCTCCTATGCTCAAGTATCCAGCACAGTGTCATCACTCAGGTTCAAATGCTACTCTAAGCTGATGTGCACAGAACTACCAGTAATTAACGTTTCCATTAGTTACCATTCCCACAGTAGATATCCCACTGCTGAGGCCTCCCCCGCGGATGAGTCATCTCAGGTACTCATTACACCCTCAGAGGTCAACACCAGGGCACATGTGTTTACACCCACCTTCCAGGCACCCTGGCCTTCTTCCCTCCCCAGGCTCGCCTAGGCCCCAGCCTCCTCTCAGAAAGAAGGGTAGGCAGAGGCACTCCCATCAGAGTTTCATTCATCCCCTCCCCACCCTCTCCTTCCCATTCATCACCATCTCAGCTCCCTGGGGAATTCAGGGCTCTAGTCTGAGCTGCATTCTAAGGTGCTGACATCAGTGGGCCAAAGCTCCCAGATGGCCCTGTCTTGCTGTGGTTTGTCAGTTTTCTCCTACTCATATGTCCCTCCCACTTGCCAGTTTACAAACATTTGGCAAGATGCCAGGTGCACAACAAAAATTAAAACTTAAGGGCTGGGCTCACGACTGTAATCTCAGGCCTTTGGGAGGCTGAGGTGGGAGGATCACTTGAGGCCAGCAGTTCCAGGCCAGCATGGGCAACATAGCGGGACCCCCGTCTCTACAAAAAAATAAGAAAAATTAGCTGGGTATGGTGGCACATGTCTGTAGTCCTAGCTACTCAAGAGGCCAAGGTAGGCCGGGCGCGGTGGCTCACGCCTGTAATTCTAGCTCTCTGGGAGGCCAAGGCGGGCGGATTGTTTGAGCTCAGGAGTTCGAGACCAGCCTGAGCAAGAGCGAGACCCCGTCTCTACCAAAAATAGAAAGAAATTAATTGGACAGCTAAAAATATATAGAAAAAATTAGCCGGGCAT
>CAUYSK010023708.1:0-84414 GCA_963575035.1 Avahi laniger | reverse complement strand
TAGAACTTCTGTAATGTAGGTCCAAGACCTCAGCATAATGATAGAACCTGTTGTTTATCAACACCAAAATCTCCAGCAAATACTCTTAATGTATAAATGGATGGCATTCTGGGAGGCCAAGGAGGGAGGATTATTTGAGCTTAGGAATTTGAGACCAGCCTGAGCAAGAGTGAGACCCCATCTCTACTAAAAATAGAAAGAAATTAGCTGGACAACTAAAAATATATAGAAAAAATTAGCCAGGCATGGTGGTGCATGCCCGTAGTCCCAGCTACTCAGAATGCTGAGGCAGAAAGATTGCTTAAGACCAGGAGTTTGAGGTTGCTGTGGGCTAGGCTGATGCCACAGCACTCTAGCCCGGGCAATGGAGTGAGACTCTGTAAATAAATAATTAAATAAATAAATGGATGGATGGATGGATGAAGAGTCAGTACAAATGAACCAATATCCAGGACATGTTCTTATTATTCCATAAGTCACCCTCTAAGGTTGGTGGGACATTGCCAGTTTATGCTTTAAGTATCACTCAGGGGCATTTTATTCTATTAATTACTATCTCCTTAAACTCTCTTCTCCTTGGGAATCTGGGGCACTACCCTTTAGCGGTTTTCCTGCTACCTATCTGGATTTTTCTTCTATGTCTTCTGCGGGATGCCTCTTTCTAATGCTACTCCAAGCACCATAGTCGGCCTTCTGTTCTCAATGTCATTCCCGTGAGTGCTCTAATCTACCTCCTATATGCTGATGACCTTCACATGTCTACTCCAGTTGAGATTTCTTTTGAAACTAGATACATAATCTGCTCCTGAACTTATTCCCTTAGGGATAGATTTTTTTCTTGCAGATTGGCTTCCTGCAAGTTCACTGGTCAGAGCCTGGGAGCCGCCCCACCACTGACGGTGGTGCGTGTTGACGTGTCTAGATCAGAGTGAAGGTAAATGAGTCCGTGGCATATTTCAGGGCCTGATTCTGGACTGGACACTGTTGTAAGGTCCAGAAAAAGTTTGGGTTTCCACTAAATTTTAGGGAATCAACAGGATAAAAGCAGCTATGTATATAGCTTCTCCTAGACATGTCTACATTGATGACCTATAGCCGCCTCGTTTCCAAAAATTGAATTTGTTTTTAGACTGTGTGAAAATTTTGTTTAATTTGCTCCCCCTTGTATATTCAACGCTTAACAGATTTCCTGATCCAAGGTAGGCAGACAATATTGACTGAATAGATGAATGAATGAAATAACCTCAAAACTGTTTCCCTCCCAATATTCCCTGTTTTTGAAATGGTGTCATCATCTCCTTCCATTTTCCCAAGCCAAGAACCTCAGAGTCATCCTAGATCTTCTTCTGCTAGCCCTAACACAGCCAGCTGACCATCGACTCAGTCAATTCTCCTTTCTATCTATCCACCCCTCCTCTCCACCCCCATGATCATTTCTCTAGGTTGTCACCACCCCCTTCATCTTCTCCACGGCTATCAGAGGGATCATTCTAAACACAAGTGCCACTGTGTCACCTCCTACCTAGCTTTGCCACTGAGCCGAATGACCTTGGACAAATATGTTAGCTATGGTGTATCTTACAGTGGGTTATGGGGCTTAAATGAATTAATGTACGTAAACCATTTAGAACAGAGCCTGGGATATGGTAACAGCCAGCCTTACCTAGTGCTTTTGTTATCACAACCCAATATGCTTCGATGAACCTGCTTTGCCTATAGGAAAACAAAAACAAATCAACACAAACCAATCCCTTTGCCAGATATGCAAGACCTTTTCTGTCTGACTCTGTCACTAGTTTAGCCTTGTTTCCGACTCTTCTCACTCTGAATTCTAATAATACCTAATCACATTGCATTCTTGATACATGACATGCTTCTTTACCCCACTGAATACATTGTTATCATCCTTTTGCAAACTCCTCTTACCATTTAAATCTCAGCTTTGAATCTGATGAATCTTGCCTGACATTTCTGGATAAAGTCAGGTGCTCCCGGAAAGTGCCACTTAGCTGTGTGCATATGCCACTCACAGCTATTACCTCACTGTATTATTAAAGTTTTAAGTAGCATTTCTCTACCTTCATTAAATTTTACACTTCTTTTGAGCATAAACAGTTCTTTTTATGTTTTTTATTCTAGTACCAGGGTCTGGTATTTAGTATACATGCAATAATTATTTGTTGAATAAATAAATCACTCCATTATTAAGTCATTAAGAATGACCTATATTATCAATAGAGAATAATATTTTGAGCAAAGGAAAAATCCACCATTATTATTCATGATTTTCTGCTGAGAAAAATTCCAGTTCTGCACATTCAGTGGTTCAACTAAGTATGTAAGCTCATCTTTTGAAAAGTCCCCATAGTTTGATATATTTTATCTTCATATATTTCTTCTCTAACACTCTTTCTTTTCTTAATGTAGGTCCAAGTTTCTGACATATCATTTTCCTTCTCTCTGAACAATTTCTTTTAACATTTCTTGGAAGGCAGATGTGCTGGTGACAAATTCCCTCAATTTTTGCTTGTCTGAGAAAATTCTTTATTTCTCTTGCACTTTCAAAGGATAAAGAATTCTAGACTGGCAGGTTTTTTTCTTTCAACACATTACTTATCTCCATTCTCTTCTTGTTTGCATAGTTTCTGAAAAGAAGTATGATGTAACTCTTACCCTTGCTCCTCTATTAGGTAAGGTGTTTTCTCTTCTGGTTTCTTTCAAGACTTTCTCTTTGTCTTTAACTTTCTGCAGTTTGAATATTATATGCCTAGGTGTAGATTTTTTTTTTTAATCCTTCTTGGTGTTCTCTGAGCTTTCTGGATCTGTAGTATGATGACTACCATTGATGTTAGGAAATTCTCAGTCATTATTGCTTCCAATATTTTTTCATTCCTTTTTGTCTTTGTTTTCCTTCTGATATTACTATTTCCATTATGCGTATATTATACCTTTTGTAATTGTTCTACTATTCTTGGATATTCCGTTGCCTTTTTCATTTTTTTTCTCTTTGCATTTCAGTTTTAGGCGTTTCTATTGACATTTTTATAAACTCACTGATTTTTTTCTTTGGTCGTGTCCAGTTTATTGAAGAGCCTATCAAAGGCATTCTTCAGTTCTGCTACAGTGTTTTTGATTTCTAGTATTTCCTTTTGATTCTTTCTTAAATTCTGCATCTCCCTGCTTACATCACTCATCTGTTCTTGCATGTGTCCACTTTTTCTGTTACAGCTCTTAGAATATTAATCATAGTTGTTTTAAATTTGTGATATCATAATTCTAATATCCCTGCCAGGTCTGACTCTGGTTCTGATGCTTGCTCTGTCTCCACAAATTAGTTTTATTTTTTGCAATTTTTTTATTGAAAGCTAGACATGAAATACTGGGAAAAAGAAACAGAAGTATACAGGTCTCTTTTTTTTAGGCTTTATGTTTATCTGACAAGAAGTTAGACTACCCTTAATGTTTGCTGTAGCCGTAGGTATCAAAAGTTAAATTTTCCTCTGGTGTCTTATGTTTATCTCCCCTGTTGTTTTGGGGGTTTCCTTAGAGATTTCTTCTTAAATAAATCCTGACATGTAGTTCTTTCAGTTGTATTTCTCAGTGTTATTACACAGAGCCCTATGGATGTGATGGTAAGGTGTGGGGAGAGAGGAAGTGTTCTATGATTAGGTCTAAGTCTTTTAGTTAGCCTATATTTCTGAGCTATGAGCTTCACAATTGCTTCTTGGTTTTTCCCCCTCTTTGGTGAGTCGAAAAGGCTAAAGGGGGCTAGAGTTGGGTACTTCCCTTCTCCCAGGGCAGTTAGGTTCTAATAAAACCTCAGTTAATTAAGTTCTGGTAAAATAGTTTCTCTTAAGAGCAGGCCTTGTTGAGAAGAACAAAATAATCCAAGTCAATTTTAAATGGCAAACTTTCCCCTCCCCTGCTAGAAACAGAAGGGGATATTTTTTTAAACCAGATCTTCACTATGACAATTTAGTAGGGCTTTTAGAGATAACATTCATAAAAGTGTGGAGCTTTCCTAAGATTGAGCCTCCCTGGATTTCTCAACTCTTAAATTTGTCCACACTGAGCCTCCAGTAATTTGACAATTAAAGTTTAAATCTTCCTACCTTGATACTGGTCCTTGCAGAAGTTCTTTGCTCCTGGGCTTCTGCTCTGATATGCTGTGATTCTCTGTATTCACCTGTCTCTCCAATTGTGGGGCAATGGTTTGCCCTATGACTTCAATTTTCTGATGGATACAATAAGAGTTGTTGATTTTCAGTTTGTTTTGCTTTTTTTCTTATATTGAGGGTGGGCGTGACAATATCCAAGCTCCTTACACACTGGACCAGAGACTGGAAATCTAGTTTACAATATCAAAAAATTTATATAAAAAATATAAATATTAATACACGCTGTTGCAGTTGGCTAATTGTTTCTCCCCTAAGAAAATAGTGAGGGCTTATTTGTCCACCTGTGCCCAGATGACATTGTTTCTGAGAAGTGAATAAATAATATTCCAGTGTCATCTATAATGTTGTGCTTAATTTCAACTCCACTATGCCAGATGAGTGTTGTCTTTTAGCAACAGTGCTTATATTCATTGTAACATCTGAATAGACAATCTAATGACAGTAGCCTCTTAACCAGCTAAAAAGAATTCTCATTCTGGTAAGCCAAATTCCATAGGATAATGTTTTCTGGTGGATTATGATGTAGCTAAGGAATGTCTGCCTTTTTTTTTTTTTTTGACAGAATCTCATTCTGTCACCCTGGGTAGAGTACGGTAGCATCATCATAGCTCACAGCAACCTTAAACTCCCGGGCTCAAGTGATCCTCAGTCTTCTGAGTAGCTGGGACTACAGCTTTTTCTTTTTACCACAAAACCTGATGTTTTGATAGAATGGAGAGTTTTTCATTGAGCCATCCTTTGCTATACTATGACTGGAATGTCAGTGATATACAAGCTACATACGGATTCTAGAAAGCAGAGTATCAATGAAGCACTGGAAAATTCTGGAGGCACCAGATTCTAAACTGAAGAGGTTTAGCTCATACTATTCTCAGAAGATGAAAATAGCTATTGATAAGTTTTAATTAGGTGAGGTTTCCCTGAGTTCTTCCCCCAGAATGGCAACGAAAGTGCTTTTGGCTAACTCTGGATGTGGTCTCCCTGTATGGTATTAGCCATGGCATTAGTCTTGGCTGTCACTCAATGTGTGTGACGATGTAGCTGGTTTGAGAACACCTGTGCCTTAATTGTGTGCCTGGAGAAATATTTTGTGATATTAACTTACCTTTTTCTCTTTCTATTTTTCACCTTCTCTTCTCATATTCAAGTGTGCTGGCCCTCCTCTTATTACCTCAGGAAAGACAACACAAGGCAGGGAGGGAAGCAAAAATAGACCAAAGTCATTCTGTCTGTCATTTCCTGAAAGCCTAAACTTCAGGAGAATTGATTGGTTGTAGAGTTTGCTGACAAGGTAGCCAAAAGGAAATTCAATAGCATGAACAAATGGAAAATGATTTCCATTAGATTGAAAATCACCCCATGCCCCCTCTCTTGAGCTAAGGGAGTGGAAAGAGAAGAGAGAAGTTTGTGAGCCCTTGGAGTAGAAGATACCTGTATCCTGCCACTCAGGGCACCGCAGGGAATGTGCTGAGACCTCCGCGAGGGCTTGGCTGGACAGTGTTCAGGCAGATGGAAGGACGAGCAATCTCAGCAAGAAAGGGTTCTCTGTTCCCAACATGTACAGAAGCAGCAGGAATCTGTTGGTACTGAACAGGTCATGTGAGCAGCAGACATTTCTATCAATGTGACAGAAAGACTACAGCCAAGAGGCCCCTACTCCACCTCCACCCTGTATGAGATCTGAGAACTGTGGCATGACCCAGAATGGAGAAGTCCAGAAAACACTGACGTTTACATTTTTTGCCTCATGGGTTGAAGATCTTAAAATATGAATTAAATTGATTTGCCAGAAAAGTTGCAACCTTTCTTTCTGACTTGAATTTGTACACATATTCACACTTTCATTAGACCCTTATGCTCTTATTTTTTTATTTTTTTCCTTTAAAATGGAGAGTACACACCTAGCATTCAAATGATTTTGGAGCATTATTTCTCTAACTCCCTTTTAATAGAATTCACCATCTTCAGAAACTTTAATACACATGCAACACAGAAGTCTTCAGCAAAATAGACTTCATTGCTGCAAAAAACTACTTTGGATTAAAACCAATCAAAATAAGCTCAGTATAAAACTAAAGGAATTCAAAAGGAGTAAGAAGAAAACAACAAAATGACAAGAAACAAGGAGCTCAGAAGGGTCAAACATGTTAATATTGAATAATATTATGATCCCCCAATTATGATCAATGTCACAACTTGGCCTTGTTTTATATCATTACCACTTTGATTCTTCCTCCCGTCCAAATGTTTTTGCTCCTTCAAAAGCTCTTAACTCAAACATTGCAGTTGTTATGGACATCACATGAAAAGTTGCTGCAGTTATTGGCATTTCAGCTCAGGAGGTGTTCCAAGTTTCTGAACATTCTGGGCTCTTTGAACTCCATTACAAATTGGTTCTCTTAAGTCTCCAGCCTTGCTTGCCTTTGGATCTTGGCTCATCTGTTGACGGCCCCGCCTCAGACGGTCCTGACTGTTATGGGTTGAATTGTATCGCCCCTTCTCCCCTTCAAAGATGTTGTTGTCTTATCTCCCAGTACCTCAGAATATGACCTTATTTGGAGACAGAGACTTTGCAGGGGTACTCATGTTAAAATGACTAGTCATGACTCCATCATGACTGGAGTCCTTATAAAAAGAGATTTGGGTACAGACAGGGACACATAGAGGGAGGGATGTGAAGAGATGCAGGGAGAAGTCAGCTACCTGTAAACCAGGGCAGGAGGCCTGGACCAGATCCTTCCCTCACAGGAGTCAGAAGCAACCAACCCTGCTGACAGCTTGATTTCAGACTTTTAGCCTCCAGAGCTTTGAAACAATACATTTCTGATGTTTAGGCCACCAAGTTTGTAGTACTTTGTTGTGGCAGCCCTAGCAAACTAATACACTGATCTTCACCTGACATCACCTTCTGATAATTGCTCCTTGGCTTGAGTCACCGAAACCAAGGCAGGACGCCCCCACCCCATGAAACACAGTGCAAAGCAATACTCCTTACCCCTCGCTTATCAGGAGAAGTAAACTGGATAGCCACTCTATGGGCTTCAAAAACATTGTTGCTTTCTATCTATTTTCTAGTAATAATTATGATTAGTCTCTTTCAAAACACGTAATTCACTATTGCATTTACTAGTAAATGTTGTTAAGAGTATTATTCACCATGTCACTCATATATCTAAATAAAATCCCATGGAAGAAGCATCTGAAATTCAGTTTTTTGTTGTTTCCTAATTTGCTAATATCTATAAAAATTAAAAATATAATGATAATCTATGACCAAGCAATTCCACATGGTCCTTAAAGTAGGTAAAAGCTTGGAGTATTTGAAGAACTGGAAAAAGGCAAGCCTTCGTCATTAGGTGCTTCAAGATACAAATCTTTCTGGAACAGTCTGTTAGTGAACAGTCAGGGGTAGAGCAGAGTGAGAAATACTCCTGAAACATCAAATATTTTCAGTTTGATACTTTTGACTCCTTGGAATTTAGAATGTTTAGAATGAGGATTTCGGTTCAATATAAACCTTGTCTATACCATATAGCTGCAACCTTTCACTTTGTGAGTCCTCACATATGATACTAAGGATAATGAGGCTGACATGATCAAGTCACCAGGGCAGACATCCATCAGGTGTGTCTTTTAAAGCAGTTCTGTAACATAGCTGAGACAGCTCTCGCACTGTACATATGACAAGGGTGATAGGCTGCCTGTGAATTATTTCTTAGTGTCCTTTTATTTATTTTTATTGTTTAATTGACAAGCAAAGATTGTATATATTTATTGCATAAATCATGATGTTTAGATATATGTATGCATTGTAGAATGGCTAACTTGAGCTATTTAACATATGTATCACTTCACATACTTAACATTGTTTATGCTTATTTTATTTAAAATCTATTCTCTCAGCAATTTTCAAGTATACACTATATTGTTCTTCATTGTAAGCACCTTGATGTACAGTCGATCTTTTGAACTTATCCCTCCTGTCTAACTCAAACTTTGTGTCCTCTGACCAATATCTCCTTCATCTCCCCAAGCCCCAGTCTCTGTTTCTAGGAGTTCAACTTCTTTACAGTCCACGTGTAAGTGAGATCATGCGGTATTTGTCCTTCCGTGTCTGGCTTATTTCGCTTTACATGATGTCCTCCAGGTTAATCCAGGCTGTCATAAATTACAGGATTTCCTTCTTTTTTAAGGTTGAATGGTATTCCATTGTGTCTTCATGCTACATTTTCTTTATCCATCTATTCATTAATGGACCCTTAGATTGATTCCGCATCTTGCCTACTGTGAATAGTGCTGCAGTGAGCATGGGAGGGCAGGTACTTCTTCGAGATACTGATTTCATAGCCTCTGGCTATATATCTGGTAGTGGGATTGCTGAATCATATGATAGTTTTTTTTCAATTTTTTGAGCAACCTCCATGCTGTTTTCCGTAATGGCTGTGCTAATTTGCGTTCTTCCCAACGGTGCTCAAGTGTCCCATTTTCTCCAGTCCCACTGGGATAGGCCAGTTTCCTGAAGCTTCGTCCCGTCAAGACCAGGAGTGCCTTCCATTCAGAGGCGGTGAGCAGAGATTAAGTCAGTGCAGTTTTTTGAATGAAATATAAATTATTAAATATGAATTATTAATATAAAAACTCAGAGGTTTTATTATACACTCAGAAGAAACAAACACTGTGCACCTGCTTCTGTAATCCTTATGTAAGTGAAGGAAGAGCAGTGATTTAGACTTTTTTGTGGTTTCTTTGGCCTCTATCTGGCCCAAAGAAAACAAATAGACACACAGCTGTTATAGCACTTGCTTTCTGTTCCAGAAAAGGGTAAGTGTGGAATAGAAATCTTGGGTGCCTTCAGACATTGCCTAATAACTAAAAAGTGACAAGCACAGCAGGTCTCTCCTGGTTCGCGGTAGGGAGGCAGTAATTCATTACAAGAGTATCTCTGCACCTGCAGTGAAGGCCGTTTTATTCTCGTTTGTGCACGGAGGCTGTCCTTGCATAGCTGTGTGAGTACGAAGCTGAGGAAATAACCTCACTACTGTGGGCCTGGAGAAAGAATGCACTGTGATGATCCCAAAACAAAAAGAGAAAGATTTCTAGTCCCACTGGGATAGGCCGCTTTCCCAAGGCTTGGTCCCCTCAAGTCTAAGAGTGCATCTAGTTCAGAGGTGGTGAGCAGAGATTAAGTCAGTGCCGTTTTTATTGAATAAAATATGAACCAAAGATTTGGGAATTTCAGACCATGCCTATTCAAAATCCTTTCAAATGGCCATGCAGCTGCATTACAGGATGGTGCTTGGCTGAGGTTGGCATGTCAATGAGTTTAACCTTTCTTTCAAATTTTATTTCTTATAGTTATTGGTGTTATTGAAGAAGAACTAGGTGATATATGGAGAATGTCCCTTTGGCTGTTATTTCAAAAAATCCCATTGGTAACAGAGAGGTGGGGTATCCTTTGAAGTTTCCTCTAGAAAGCTCTTGTCTTTTCTTCCTACTGTAAATTAAATAAGCTTGTGGTGATTGTTAATATGAATTGTTTGGCATAAAATGAAGATATCAATCACAAGTGCTATGAAGCATTTCAGAGAAACATTTTTACTAATTCATCCAACTAACTCTGATTGATCACTAGGGCCAAGTGTGTGTTGTGCTAAAAACAGGGAGAATAGAAATGAATGAGAACAATCCCTGCCCAGAAGGAACTCACATTCTAATGGGGGAAATAGACATGGGAATTAATAAAATCAATAGAACGTGATAGATTCTATGACAAGAGGGTGAACTGTGATTCAACATGGCCCCAAAATGAGAGTGGTCAAATGTACCAGACTTTCTAGAAGAGGTAACGCTTGAGTCAAGTTCATGAAATAGGACCAGATGCTCACCAGGCTTTCAGGAGAAGGACAAACGCTCCAGACAGAGGAAACTGAAAATGTGAAAGTAGAATCTGAAACAATCTGACACAGTTTTAGAGCTGAAGCAAGATCCATTTAGAATAAGGTTGCATTCGTATATTCAATTATTAAGCAAGTTGCCTAGAATAGTAAACAAGATCTATTCAGTCCATGCCCACATGAAGACTACTTTATAGAGATGGAGGCAGATTTTTTAAATTACTATGTAAATTAGTAAATAATACAATATAATTACAAAGTATAAGTGGTTATAAAGAAAAAGAAAAGCAGGGGCTGAGACAGGGAATTGGACAAAGGAGATGAGGCAGAATAGAAGTATTCTCTAAAGTCCAGGAAGTGCTCTTGTGAGAGGTGACTTTGACACCTGAAGAATGAGCAAAAGCAAACCGTAAGCAAAGTGGGCGTGATGACCATTGCGGACAGGTAAATGGCGTGAGCTAAGTCCCTGACACGTGAAGAGGAGGTAGGAGGTAACGTTAATGGAGTTAATGAAAGGCAATGCATGCCATCATCATACTGAGGGTTTTTTTCCTCTCTCTTACTGGCAATAGGAACCACTGGATAATGCTAACGTGACAACTACGACCATATTTACATTTTAGGAAATCAACTTAGGCAGGTAGAGAGTATTGGCCACAGTGAAACCAGTTAGGAGATTACTGCAGGGGACCAGTCAGGGCAGAGAGGATTGAGGCAAACAATATGGAAGGAGAATCTACAGGACTTAATTTCTTATTGGGTATAGGATGATTCCTTTTTATTCGCTTTATTTGACTTTATTTATTGTTTATAATACAAGAAAGTCATGTAATTTTGGAAGAAATAAACAACCATCAAACAAAAAAATTATACAAGTACGTCATGAAAAATTTCAACATGTGGCATTCTTCCAGTGTCACTCATATGCAAACAAAGTTTATAAATATGTTTGTCTATTTTTTTACATAGCACCTACATTGTGAACATCTTTCCAAATCAGCATTCTCCAATGACTTCATTATTTTAATAGCTGCATAGTATTTGATTATATTTATAATTTCTTTAATCACTATTCTATTATTGAATTATTTGCCTCTGTCTACACTTTTGCATTATAAAAAATGCTGGAATTAATATTCTTTTGTATAGATCATTGCCTTCTTTTTTGATTATGTTTTAGGGATTTATTCCTAAAAACTGAATTATTATGTCAAAGTATATAAATATTTTTAGTGCTTTTAATACAATTTACTTGACAACTCTTTAGAAAATTGGATACATTTCTTCTAGCTAAACTCTAAAACAATTTTGTCTTATTACCAAAAAAAGAAAAAAAGAGTAACTTTTATTGGGACCACATTAAATTTACTGATAATTTGGGCCTAATTGACATTTTTAATATATTGAATATTTTCATTTGGGTACATGCTATGTCTCACCCCTACAAGGCAAATCTTTTTTTAATAGAAATAACATTTCTTCATGTTGCCCAGGCTGGACTCTAACTCCTGGGCTCAAGTGATCCTCCTGCCTCAGCCTCCCGAGTAGCTGGGACTACAGGTGTGTGCCACCACACCTGGCTTACAAATCTCCTTTTATGTCTTCAGTAGACCTTGGTAGTTTTATTTTTGTAAGGCTTACAGATTTCTTTTTCATTTTGTCTTTAGGTATTTGACATTTTGTTATCATTACAATTAGAGTATTTTATTCAACATTATATATCCTCTTAAACATTTTTTTACAATTTTTATAGATTTAGGGGGTACATGTGCAGATTTGTTACATGGATATATTGTGTGGTGTTGAAGTCTGGGCTTTTTGCCTAACTCTCACCTAATTAATATACATAGTATCCATTAGATAATTTCTCATCCCACGCATTTCTCCCACCCTCCCGCCCTTCTAAGTCTCCAATATCTATTATTCTACTCTCTGTGTCCATGTGTACTCATTATTTAGCTACAACTTATAAATGAGAATATGCAGTACTTGATTTTCTGTTTTTGAATTATTTCACTTAAGACAATGGCCTCCAGTTCCATCCATGTTGCTGCAAAAGATATTATATATTCTGACTATATTTGATATCTAGGAAAACTATGGAACTTTGAATATTTAACTTGGAATTCACTACATTATTGAACTCATTAGTTCTAAGGGATTTTTTTCCCTGTTGATTTTCTTAGACTATCTAGGTGAACAGTCATATTATTTCATAACATTTGGTAAATTTTCTTTCTTTTTACAGAATTTTTAAATTATTATGTAATTTTCTTATCTAATTGTGTTAGCTGGCATGTCCCGACAGTCTTATATAATCTTTGCAATTATAGACTCCTTTCGTTGGTGTAGACTTTAATGGGAATTTCTGTAGGATTACATTATGATGGATGATATTGTTCAATCATTTTAAATTATGCATTTTTATCCTGCTAAAAAGTCAATCTCTAATCCTGTTTTTAAGAGTTTTATTGAGAATTGATGCTGAATTTTATTAAATACTTTCTAAATACCTCTTCTGATGCTTTGCCTTTGATGAATAATGGTAATACATATCTTAATATCAAACCTCCCATTTCTTCCTAGAACATATTTTACTTAGTCATTGTGGCTTAGTCTTTTTATTTTTTACTTTTTTAAATTTTTTTGAGACAAGGTCTTGCTATGTTGCCCAGGCTGGTCTTGAACTGGTGGCCTCAAAGGATCTTCCCACATCAGCCTCCCAAGTACCTGAGAGTACAGGTGCAAGCCACCACACCTGGTGGCTTAATCTTTTAAAAAACATTTTAAGTTGGTTAGTTAATATTTTGTGTAGGAGATTGGTCAGTCCTTTGCTTTTGTGATCTCTCTGTAAGACTTTGGCATCAGGGTTGTGCTAGTTGTATAAAAAAAAAAATTGGAAACATTCCCTCTTTCTCTATGTTTTGGAACAATTTAAACAGCCCAGAATGATCTGTTCCTTGAATGTCTGAACAAACACAGCCATAAAATTACTTGGTTCCAGTATCTTTTGAAGGAATGATTATGTAATAATTTTTAAATTTCTCCTATGAATTTTGATTTGGTAAATATTTCTACCTTTTCTAGAGTTAATATATTTTATTCTTATGAAATGTTGCTTGTTTATATTCTGATTATTAATATAGAACTATAGAATGTAGTCTCATAATTTTTTTCATTTCTTTCATATCAATAATTATAACCCCTTTCTGTTGTTCTCTTTTTTCCTTAAATAAAGCCAATTAGTGTTTTATCTCTATTTTTTTATTCTTCAATGAAACTAATTCTTGGATTTATTTTTTAACTCTCTTCTTTAGTTTTGTGTGATTTTGGTTTTCTAGCTACTTGTACACAATTAAATGTCATTCTTTCTGACTTACTGATAAAAATATTTAAGACTATAGATGTGTTCTAAATGTAGCTTTTCATATATGTTAGATTAAATAAATATATTCAAACTATTAAAAAATAAAAGAAGTGGTATATATCATTGAGCAACAATAAGAGAGTATAAAAATTAATATAGGTAGTCATTGAAATAAAATAATTTAATAGATGGATTGAACAATAGACCAGATGCTGCTAAAGAGACAACTAATAAATTGGAAAATAGATCTGAGGAAGTCATTCAAAATATATTACAGAGACATAAAGAGAGAGAATATATGACAGGGAAGTTAGGAGCCATGAAAGATGCAATCACCAATTCCAGTAATATGTTTAAAAGAAATTTCAGAAAGGATCACAGAGAGAATAGGGACAGACAATTATGGTAGAGATACTGGCTAAGAATTGAAAAAAGACATTAGAAGGAATACACCAAATCCTGAGTATGTGCATAAAACAAGCCCACATTCATTCAAATAGCAGTTAAATTAAGAATGTGGAAGGCAAATAGTATATTAAAAAAACAGGAGAAAATTCACTGGAGGCTAATTTTCATGGGGCTTCTCTGAGGCCTCCATTCTGACTCTAGGAAAACCTTTTCCTTGGTTTTGGGTTTGTCTGCTCAGCCTGCGGCATATACCAGTGGCCTAGCATAACTTTCTAAATATTTCATAACTCTGGTTTTAATTGTGTTTAGGCTCATATATTTTTATACATTTTAAATTTTAATTTCTAAATATTTATAGTTTGTTGGTCATACTTTTTCTTTTTTTTAGAGACAGGGTTTCACTCTGTCATCAGGCTGGAGTGCAGTGGTGTCATCACAGCTTATTACAGCCTCAAACTCCTGGGCTCAAGTGATCCTCCTGCCTCAGCCTCCCAAGTAGCTGGGACTACAGGCACATGCCACCACACCTAGCTAATTTTTCTATTTTTTATAGAGACAGGGCCTTTCTTTGTTGTCCTAGCTGGTCTTGGACTTCCAGGCTGAATGATCCTCCCACTTCAGCCTCCCAAAGTGCTGGGAAAACAGGTGTGAGCCACCACACCCTGCCTGTTCATAGTCCTAAAAAAAGTAATTTCTGACTTTACTGGTTTATTGTCAGATAAGGCCTGTTTTATTTCTGATTTCTGTGGCTTTCTTTTTGCCATAAACTATAGTAAGAAATGGCACCTGACTGTGATAACCACAACCATTTTAACTCTTCTTTCGTCAACCAATCACAGAAGCCAATGGAATATTCTTTGACAGTCTAAGATTTATCTCCTTTTGTTAAGAGAATGCTGCACACTCATTAACAAGTCAGTTCACTCTCACCTGAAATATGGAGGCAATAAAACTCAAAATGTATAACATCAGGCTGCACAGTGTCTGCCTACAGTGTCTATAAGTTTCAGCGATACCGCCACTCTCTTCCATTCTCAAAGTGTTATCACAAGCATCAAAGAGAATTGAGACTTAACACCTGACTTCATTAATGCAGCAATGTTTCACCATCCAACTTTATTAGTCAAACTTTTTAAAGCAACAAACAGATTAACAGAACTGAGTTGCTGCTCATATCAGAAAAGAGAGAACAGTGTCAGCTGAGCATGGGGTGAGTTGTGCAGGGTATCAATGACTGAATGATCACTAGGGTCTACCTGGAATACTAGTCTTTAACTCTCCTTCCCTAGGCCGTTTTTCTTCGTGCTCTCCAACATATTCCAAAGTATCCAATGTTAGTAATAATATTTGATTTCTATTGACTTTAGGGATGATAAAGCAACTTTGTCCTATAGCATCCAAAGACAGACACTTCATTAACTAATAAATTTCATTATAGTGTTCCTTCAGTCTATTGAAATAGACTCTATACTTTAGACATTGTGCTTGCAAAACTTGTGCTTTCTCAGTGTAACGCCTAAAATATCAGAACAGGAAGAAACTTGATTGCATCTCTTGCTCCAGTTGCCCAAAGGGGAGCCAATTACAGCAATTTAATTAATCATCTCTTCGGTTCTTTATACATTTATAGTTCCTTCTTGGTGTTTCCATTGTAAAACATGCATTTAAAATGCGGATAATATATTTTAAGTTATTATATAATAGCATCTGATAGATTATAAAACTATAAATACATAATATATTTTAAATGTCATAAGATATAATAAATGTATCATAAAATATCCTTCTGTTCAAGCAGAAGTTAAAAAATATATCATAAGATATAATAAATATCAAAATGTATACATTTCTTTTATATTTCCGTACATGTGACTCTCTAATATTCCAGAAATATTCATTTCCCTGAAGATGGTAAATAGGAATGAAAAAGAAAAAGAAGGAAAGTAGTTGATATTCAACTTCTGACTACCAAAAATGGGACTTTTGAGTCATTTTTATGACAACATTCTTAGAAGCCAAGCATTATAGAGACAGTAAATACATTTCTATTTTTTAACTCCCTTTAAAATATCAAGAACTAGAAGAGGCTGACCTCAATATCAAGTTCTTGCGGGTAGAGAAAATTCATAGACCTAAGTCCCTTCCAAACACGAAAAGGAGAAATACTTTTCTCCTCCCTTCTGACCTAATAGATGATGAGAAGGAAAAGACAAAAGAGGTAGAAGGAGGTAAATGGTCAGACTCCATCCCTCAAGCTCCCCACAGGGTTCCTCTCCCCGCATCTTTCACTAACTCCAAGAGCTTTCCCCTCTGCTTCCTATTTGGAACTCTGAAAAGAGACAGGCTCCCACAATATAATCCTATATCAAAATAAAATGGTAGAAAGACTTGGCTTGAAAGGCTAGAAAGACCCGAGAGACTCCCTCATCTCTTCTGATGTATGGAAGGGATCCAGAAGTTTGCATGCCTCAGGGTGCAGATGGGGATGGGGGCAAGATAGTTGCATTGAGCCATTGGACCTGTCTCAGATTGCTGTGGCAAGGGGTGAGGGGACCTCAGCAAGGATCCTAGTGCTGGGAAGCTGAGCTCAGCTGGCTGAGACTGAGAGAAGTGTGCAATGCTGAATAGAGTCCAAGTGGGCTTAGTGAGCCCAGGAAGCCTAATGTGGCCTTACCAACCAGATGAAAAAGAAAACACACCTTTATCGATAATACCTGCAAAAGAGAGCCTAGGAATTGGTCCCAGCCAAACACCTTGTCCCAGAGGAACAAGATGTCAGCACAGACTTTGATTCATAGATCTTAGACTCCCTCTTCCTAGCCTCTGAGACTTGAGACTCCTCCATCTACAGTAAACCCTCCCTTAACAATGCCAATAGGTTTTTGAAAAATGTGACTTTAAGTGAAATGACATATAAGAAAACCAATTTTACCATAGGCTAATTGATATAAACAAGAATTAATTTCCCCCAGCATTTTTCTGGTCACCAAAACATCACCAAACTTCTAAAAAAAGACCAAAGCACGTCTAATATTAAACATTGAAATAAATGTGAGTTGTACATACACTTAAGAAAAATTAATACAAACAAGTAAGATAATTATTTGCCCATACTTTGGTGAATTAAGCAAGTGCCATTGGTCATAATGACGATGGGTTAAATTAAGGAATAATGTTTGGAAAGCAAAAATTGTAAGGAATACCTCCTACCACCATGCAGTTCAAAAGCAAACAATGACAAATGTGGCAGGTTTGCTGAGCACGTTTGTACCTCTTCATTTATTGTCGTGCATTTGTATGATTATTGTAGAGTTTACAAATTTTTTCTTGACAATACTTTGTATTCTTTCATCCATTCATTTACTTTCCAACTCACTTATTCCAGTTCAGGGTCGTGGGCGGCCCTGCTCTCACAGATACACTCACACTCACTCAGACCGGGATAGTTTAGACACCCCCGTTCACCTAACGTGCACAGCTTTGGGATGTGGGAGGGAACCGGATTACGCAGAGAAAACCCACGCGGACTTGGGGAGAACGTGCAAATTCCACACGGACGGTGGCTCTGGTCAGGAATCGATTTTTTTCTTCACCAACATTGTAACGAAATGATGTTGAATGAAGCAACATTATTCTAGGACCTGCTGTACCAAGATGACATCCTAGAGGAAAGCTAGAAGAAGGGAAAGCAAGCTAAGACTCAAAATTAACATCCCAAAAGGGACTAAGTTATCTTTGAGAGACTATTCATTTAATCCCCAAGAATCTGAGATACCAAACTTTCCCTTTGGCCCTGCTAGGTAGAGGGCTAGGAGACTAGATCAGTTATAGGAATTAAAGAAATTATGTTTTGTTTTTTCCTTAAGATTTAAGAAATAGAGTGTTCAATCATCAGCCCTCCCATATAAATGTCAGTTTGTTTTTCTCTCCTCTTAGACAGTAACCATAGTGTGGGCAGATCTGATTTTTTTTTTAATCCTCAGGGATAGTAAGCATGCTACACATGTTGAGTGAGTGAATGGATATATATCTAATGCACAATGGCCTGAGGGATTGTTTTAAAAATGCACATTCCGCTGGCTAGGCTTCGAGATAAAGAGACATGAAAAATGCAATGAAGACAGACATCTTGTTGAGAGGCAAAGTTCTGGGTGGAGATGTGAATAGTTAGAATCAGCAAATACAGACAAATCAAGACTTACGAGGGTCATCGTGTTGCATTCTATTTGACCTGCCATCAAATGCAGTATGGGCAACAAAGAATACTGGAATCCTCATTTCATGTGCTGCTTGATTCAGTATTTACACTTTTTATTTGATCTTCAATAAAGCTCCCTTTTGTTCTCATACACAAGTAACGGGTTCAAGGTTTTTATGAGTACTCTCACTATAGCAGGATGCAGTAGCTAAAATTCTTCAACTCGTGTTAGTACGGATTCGTTTTTCAGTTGAAGCTGTTATCTCCAGAAAGGACATATTTCACCAACACAATCAGAAGACGAAGTCATGATAACAAGTCTTCTGTCCAAGAACAGGAGGCTGGTTCCTGCAAGCTGATGCTGATGACAATATGCATCTGAACATGACGTGGCAAAGGAGTTTTCATTACAAAGAACCAATACCTTTCAAAAATGGGGTGAGTATAAAGATAAAGAGAAAAAATAATCTTAATACAAGCATTCTCTGATTTGTGGGATAGCTAAGTATTCATTTTGTAATTCCTTCTTTTCCATGGTTTTACTCAGAAAAACAGCAAATCTGAATGCTGACTGTATAATGTCCCTCTTTCCTCTGGCCCCAGGAGAAGAAACCAAAGACTAGACAGATTCTAAAACACTCAATGTTGACCTCATTTTGGGATATGGACCCTTTGATAAGATAAACAAAGCTATTGATATTCTCTTCTTCATGATATTTCTATCTTTTCAATTGCCACTGTAGTGCAAAGTGACTCAAGAGGGTCAAGTGAGAATAAAGTCAAGGGAAACAGGGATTCTTGGGACTAAATTTATTCTAAATCTTTCGTTTATATAATAGTTTCATGCCATTGAATTGGTATTTCTTTAAATCATTAATACATACCAGCATGAAACACCGTCAAGTGAGGTAGTTAAGATCACATACCTGACCATCAGAGAGAATTAGGTTCTACTCACGGCTGGGTGAACCCCTGGGAAAATTACTTAAGTTTAGTTTTGTTATCTGTAAAAGGGAATAGTAAAACCTACCTTATGGGGTTACTGTGTAGACTAAATGAGATAATGGATATAAAACACTTAGCATGGTGATCAACACATAGTAAATATTCATCAAATTGTAGCAATTATTACTATTATTACAGTTCCTTGGTTATAAAAGTTAGGCCAGTGTAAAAAACTGGATAGCTGACAGAAAACTATCTTGGTCTTGTATGTTTCATATGCCTGTGTGCAATGCTGTGTACTTAGTATATCATTGGACATGCAAAAGCATAGTTAAAATCCTGCTAAATACTACAAAGTAATTTGTGAAAATATTCGATGCCTGTTAGACCAACTATCATGCTGTTTTAAGTATTTTATTCACATGCTTCTACTTATCCTCTGTGGTGAATAAACGATACATAAATGGCAAAAACTGGGCCTCCAATTTCTTGCCTGAGTTATAGTTTCTGTGAGACATATAATATGCATGTTTTCAGCTTGGGAAGTGATACATGGAAGGAACCAAATTTGTTTTCTTAAATAAATGAAAGGTACCAACCATACTCTCTGTGTCTGGCATTTTTCAACCAACATTATCTTTGAGAACTGTACTGTTTGTGTCTGGAATTTTTCAGTCAGTATTATCCTTGAGATTTATCCATGTTGTTGCATGTAGCAGCAGATGATATTCAATTATATAAATATACGAAATTTTTTTCATTCATAATACTGATGTTGAATATTTGAGTTATTTGCGGTTTGGGTCTGTTACAAGTAGTACAGTATTATTATAATTTATGTATGTATGTGTGTGTATATATATATATTTCTCTGGGTGCCTGTATGGATACATTTCTGTTGGATAATTACTTAAGAACAGGATATCAGTGTTATAGCATATATTTGACTTTAGAAGATGCTGCCACTTTTCCAAAGCTGCATTCCCCACAGCAGTATAAGAGAGTGTGAGTTGGTTGTACCAATTTTCCAGCAGTGTATGAGTGTTCCAATGCATGAGAGTAGTGTTCTAATTGTTCTAAGTTCCTAAAAGCATTGTATATTTAATTTCACCATTTTTGTGAATGTATGGTGGTACCTAACTGTGGCTTTAGATTAGATATATCACTATGTCATTTTCACATTAAAAAGAGCTTCATTTCTTCCTTTCTAATATTTAAAAAATTTTTTCTTTCTTGTATTGCCGAGGACCTTCAAACAATGTTGAATATAAGCCATTAGTAGGTATGCTTGTCTCATTCTGAATCTTGAGGGGAAGCTCTGAATATATTACCAGTAGCAAGTATTATGTTTCAGTAAATTTTTCATACATACTATTTGTCAAACTGAGGAAATTGCTTTTTATTCCTAGTTTTAAAAGGATTTTTTTAAAACTATGAATATGAAATTTTATCAAATGCTTTTTCTTTATCATTTGAGATAAACATACAACTTTTTTCCATTATTTTTTTTGCATTAAAGTGGTGAAGCACATTGATTGAGTTCTGAATATTAAACCAACCTTGCATTCCTGAAATAAACTCAACTTTATTGTGAAGTATTATGCTTTTTTGTACATCACTTTATTTGATTTGCTCATACTTTGTATAACTGTTTTATGTGTTTAAGTATAAAGATTGACCTGTAACTTTCCTTTATCTGTTATTTTCTTTTGTTGTAACATACCATTTTGGTTTTGTTGTCAGAATTATGCTAGCCTCAAAAAACAAGTTGACAAGTGTTCCTTCTTTCTTTATTCTTCAGAAGAGTTTAATAATATTGCTATTATTTCTTCTTTAAATTATTTGAAGAATTGACCCTTGATGCCATCTGACTTGAAGATCTCTTAGCAAGGAGGATTACACATTCAACTTCTTTAAAAGATATAAATTTGCTCATATTTTCCAGTTATTCTTGTGCTAATTTTGATAAGTTGCATTTTTTTCTAGGATTCTGTCCATTTTTTTCAAGCTTACAAATTTATTGACATAAAAATGTTCATGATTACTCTGTTAAGATTTATTTCACCTATATAGATCTGAATTGATGCCCCCGTTTTAAAAATCTCAATATTGGTAATTTGTTATTTTTCTTTTATTCTTTCTCAGACTTGCAAAAAAAGCATTGATTTTCTTGGTCTATTCATAGTATCTGTTTTTAGCTTTGTGGATTTTCTCCATTGTACCTTCATTTCCTATTTTATTAATTTCAATTCTTATCTTTATTGTTTCTTTCTTAGTGTTTAATCTATAGTTTTTTATGTTTTTTGAAATAGATACTTGGGTCACAATTTTTAGTCCTTTTTTTCCCTAATATATCCTAAGACTATAAAATTCTCATTAAGAATACTCTTAGCTGCATTCTATATGTTGGATATATAGAATTTTCATTGCCATTTAGCCTAAAATGTTTCTAATTTCCATTTTAATTTCTTCCTGTAATCAATGGTTTATGGAATAGACTAGCTTAATTGTTAAGCATTCCAGAAATCTGGTTATTTCTTTATTGATTTATAGCTTAATTCTACTTAAATGCTAGCTTGATCATTTAATTGATTAGATTTAATGCTTTGACTAATATCGAAACTTGTTTAATGGCTCTAAATATTTTCTGTCTTAGTTTGTTTTCTGTTGCTATAACTGAAAACCTGAGACTGGGTAATTTATGAAGAAAATAAATTTATTTCTTACAGTCCTGGAAGTTGGGCCAAATTGGGCGAGAGCCTTCTTATTGGGGGGGCTCTCTGCAGAGGCCCAAGGTGGCCCATGGTGCGGAGGCTAGTGAGAAGTACCAAACTGGCTTTTATAACAGCCCCCTCATGACAGCTAACCCACTCTCTTGATAACCTATTAACCCATTAATACATGAATGGATTAATACATTCATGAGGGAAAATTCCTCATGGCCCAATCACCTTTGAAAGTCCCCACCTCTTAATACTATTGTTACATTGAAGATTAAGTTTCAACATGAGTTTCAGAGGGGACAAACGTTTAAACCATAGCACATATAGTTATTAACATTTTGGCCAATGTTATGTATGTGCTTAGAAAAAATACGTAATCTATCATTATTGACTCCAGAGTTCTCTATATGTCAATTAGGCCAAATACTTTTCAGATCTCCTCTCTTTATAATAATTTTTTGGTTTTCTTTTTCCGTCTGTTATGAAGAAAGACATACTAAATCTCCTCTATGACTATAGTTTTCTATATTTCTGCTTTTGGGTCTTCTAATTTCTAAAATTTATTTTTGGAAGTCACATTTATAGATGATATATTAATAGGTTTAAATCATTATGTTTTTCTGTAACATTCATTTCATTTGTTCTTATTAAATATCCTTCTTCTTCTCTAAAAATGCCTCTTTTAAGCTTATCTTGTCTGATACTAATATCTTTTGCTAATGTTTGCTCAAAAAGCCCTTTTCATTTGTTTGCTTTCAACTTTTCTTTTTCTTTATATTTAAGGAGTGTCTCTTACAACAACCTAGAGCAGCATGATGTTTCTTGTCTGTTAATTGGCATGCTTAGACCATAGACATTATTGTTATCATTTTATAGTGAATATTCATTCAGAGTTAACTAGATATTTGTCGTTTATTTTGCATTTTATCCCTCCCTAAATTTCTGTGTTTCTATGTAAAATCATTTAGAAACTGTATTTAGTGTGAGTTTGCTGACAGCAAATTATGTCATTTTACTTTGTCTGGAACTATGTTCATTTTGTTTTAACAAAGGTATTTTCTCTAGTTATAGAATTTCGGGAGGGCAGTTATTTTTCTTTAATATTTTAAAGATGTCATCCTATTGTCTCTGGTTTTCATTGTTTCTGTTGAACAGTCAGCCCAAAGTCTTATTTTGGCTATTTTGAAGGCTATATATCTTATTCCTCTGGCTCTTTGAAAAACATTTCTTGTTTTTGTTTGTGTTTTGTTTGTTTTCATTTCACCAGTCTTACTATGGTATGTCTAGGTATCATTTTCTCTTCTTTGTATTCATTAAGATTGTTGTTTATGGTGACTTGATGCCTTTCATCATCTTTGGACAAATTTCAATCCAATCCAATTTCTTTAAATTTGCCCCTCTCTTTCTTCTTCTTCTAAAATTCAGATTACATGGGTGTCAGAGCTTATCTATATGTCCATATTGTATCATAAATATCTCTTATGTCTCTTCTGCCTTTTTCTATATTTCCCATTATTTTTGCTCTCCATGCTTCAGTTTGGATATTTGCTTCTGACCTATTTATTTTCCAGGTCACTAATTCTCTCTTGAGCTGTGTCCAATATCAAGTTAAACCCATCTATTTAGTTCTTAAGTTCAGTTTTTGTGCTTTTTAGTTCTAGAAATTTCATTCAATTCTTACAGTTAGCCCTTTTCTGGTGAAATTCTTATCATTTATTACTTTGATTATATTAATTATAGCTATTTTTAAGTCCATGTCTTCTACCTCCAAAATCTGGGCCACCTATTGCTGTTGCATATTGTTTCTTTTAGTCTTGTTTTTTTTAATGTGCCTGATTTGCGTGTATGTGTGCTTTTTTGTTGTTGTTGTTGTCATTTTAATCAAATGCCCGACATTTTGTATGAAAATTATAATGACTCTGGATACTATATTCCTCCAGGGAGGATTCAATCTATCTCTAAAGGCAAGAGAGAGGCAAATCAGCTTAATTCAATATGAGACTGAACTCGCTCTTTACAAGGCTCAGTCTGCAGATAATTTGTTTGCATCTTTAGGGTGCAGCTTTCTAGGACTTCTAACAGAGAGCCTGAAGAGTTTCTTACATATTCTTCGCTTTGGTAGGTTATGAATTTTAATTTTGGTCTTCTTGGCACTATCAAGTTTCCAAAATCTCAGATTTGCCTTTTATTTACACCGTGCTCTGCTTCTTAGCCTTTGCCTTGTGCACGTAATTGGCAAATACCTTGAGAGGCAGACTGATGTGAATGTTGGTCTCATTTGCCTCACTTCCCTTCTCTATGAAATCTCAACAATCCCACGCTCCAATTTCTCTTCCTCCAAGGCCATACAATTGTATCAATCTCTGCCAGACTCTCTTTTTCTTAACAAGCACTTTCTTCTTTTTCAATCTCTTGTTCTAAGCCAAAGCATTGCAGATAACCCAAGGATCAAAGGAGGAATTTAAAAAGTTTGTTTTACCTCAGAGTGTCTTTCTCTGGAATATGGTTGCTCATGTCTTGGCTGCTTTGGTAGTTCTCTGATATTTCGAGTGAGGAGGATATAAATATTTCAGTTTTCTTGTTGCTTTTCAAGGAAGCATTGCTTGTCTGCTATAAGCTACTATATCATAGCCAAAAGTGGAAATTCTGAAATGACTTTTGTTATTTACTATTTGCAAAGCACTATGTTAAATCTTACTTGTTATTTTACATTTTTTTCAGAAGTACTGTAAGCTTCTGAGGCTCAGAGGAAGTAAGTAACTTGCTCAAAGTTGCTTTTAAGAGACAGAAGCAAAGAATAAATCTCTAAGGCCTCTAAAGCCTCTAGTCTTTCCCTCATATTAGGCTCAAAGTGGGATATAATAGATAATCTGCTAATGGGTAAAGATTAGTGGTGAACTCCTACTTTATATCATTTGGTCCAAAATAAAATATAAACGTTGATATCTGAGATCCAGTGTAATAGTTTTTAATGGAAACTGAGATACTCAACAGTAATGAATACTGGAGTGATCACAAAATCTCACCCTTCAAAATTGGAAGGAAATAATTCAGACTTCTGGCTTAAAGGAGTAGAAGGCGCTCAAAAGAACAAGTCAGGGAAGAGGGAGGGATAAAGGGGTGAATGGAAAAGGAAGTTTTGGGTTTTATTTTGTTTTGTTTTGTTTTTTCAGTGTGTGTTGGGAAGAGGTGGTTCTGGTACTTTATATGCCACGCTAGGCACCAGGTTCACAAAAGGCAAAGGTATACATTGTATAAAAGGAGTGAATAGTGACTTCACAACGTGTAGAAGTGATAGGTTTGTAATCTGCAAAATGTTGAAATAGCACATTATTTTAAACTTTTTAAAAATGAGATTTCTCAATTCCACTATGTAAATCCTTCCTTCTTATCTGTGGTGATGAAAGGTGGGACAAGAATGTCAGGAAAAGATGACAACCTGAGACAATGATAACTGCAACCAGGTCTTATATATAGTCACGCCTTTTACATTAAGTTCTTCACACACATATTATCTCAGAGCTTTGCTTTGAGACAGGCAAGAAAAAAAAGTCTCTGAAATTTTGTTACCACTATTCACTGTAAAGCAAAACTTGAAATAAGGTATTTAATAGATATGGGTGTGTTTAATACAATAAAAACAGAAAAAAAAGGATGGTAAAATATGTGCCTAACCTTGGATGTTTATCTATGAGCTAATATTATAGGAAAGGCAGAAAAATGAGAGGAAAAAAAAAGAGAAGCCTGTTTAGAACATTAGAGATTTATAGAAGAATTCAGGGGAGGAGAGCAGGTGGAGAAGTAGGCTGTGCCTGGCTCCAGATTCATGGGGACAGCAAGCCAAGGAAGGTTATCCAAAGTGGCACACCCACTGGGTGTGCTATAAATAAGCACCAAAGTCAGCTGAAGGACCTTATGGGTTTCAAATCAGTCAAACTGGGTCCCAAGCATTTTGTACCTGTCCTGTAAGATGCCACTTCACTTCTGCCTGGCCTAGAAACAGAGCTCCAAGTACCAAAGGTTGGGAAGCTTTCAGAAACACCAACCCAGCCTGGAAACTCAGCTTAGATGTCTTATGCAGGGCCAAGAATTCAGTGAGCAGGCAGGTTCTTGAATTCTCAGACTGAGACACAAAAAAATCCACCAGGCATGAGCTCTTCCTGCAAAGGATTGAGAAAGAAGCAATGGTTTTCCTGGCAGCTCTGTGCACTGCTGCTCTCCTAGAACCATTCCCAGTTTTAAGCACCTTAGTTACACATGTATACCTATCATTAAAGGATCTTTCTAAAATAGGGAGATAGCAAAAATTGAGCCTTCCATGATTCTGTGCAACCCAGAAGAACTTGTACAGCCCAGAAGAATCTGAGCACAAGGGAAAGAGCAGAGGAAGAGAACTAACATTTATTAAATATTGACTATGGTAAGGCACTTTTTCTTTGTTTTATTTTTTTCTTAATCCTCCCAACATTCATTTGTGGTACATCTGAATCTGCCTGGTGAGTAAGGTTTAGGTTTCTCAGGACGGAGAAGGTATGGCACCTGTACATTCATATTTGCTCTGAAGGCATTTGGCAAGGCACCTTGATGACTAATTGTTGTTACGTTTGCATAATATGACCACACTATAACATCATACCTGCATACTCACATGTAGCGTTGCCTGTTCACCTGTTCCAGTATTACTTAATTTTCTGTTCCCATTCCATAAGCATTTATTGACCATTTTATAACAGGATCGGTGCTAGCTAAATAAAATAGGCAGAGCTCAGTGATTAACTGAATAAACTGGAGGTGGTATCAGAGATGGAGGAATTTGGGATGACTTCTAGGTTTCCTCCTGAAGAAAGAGGAGAAGTATGGGAAGAAGACAGTAAGTTCAGTTTGGGACATGTTAAGTTTAAGTGTCTTCAATAAATGTGCATATGCAGCAAAGAGATAGCTATCTCTTTTTGTCTGTTTGTTTCAGGGCTTACTGTGGCACTAAGAACTGTGATAATGGATTGCATGCATTCTCATCTAGTTCTTACAAATATACGTGGTGAGTGTCATGATCAGCTTTATTTGAAAAGTAGGTAACTAAGGCTTAAAGAGGTAACTTGGCAAGGTGATAGTGAATAGGTTGACGAGCATAAGTTTTACAATGTAGACTCATTGACAAAAAAATGGTAGTTAACTGCTGTGGTCAGTGTTATGGGGGTGGATCCCTCACGAATGGCTCGGTGCCTGCTATCACAAGGCTGCATTCATCTGGTGGGAATACATTAGTTCCTGATAAAATAGGGTGTTACAAAAACTAGATGTCCCTTAGGTTTCCCTCTCTTTGCATGAGTCTGTTTCCCCTTTGAACTTCTCTGCCATGTTGTGATGCTGCATGAAAACCCTAGCAAGAAGCCAAGGCCATGCCCTTGAACTTCTCAGTCTGCAAGACCATGACCTAAATAAACCTCTTTTCTTTATAAATTACCCAGTATTAGCTATTCTTTTATAGCAACAGCAGACTAAGATACGAAACAGACTAAGCTATAACACATGAGATGCTCTAAGAACAACCTATTTGTTGTGAAGGACGGTGAGAATTAAGGACAGAACTCTGCAGCACATCAAGATTTAAGGAGTGAGCAGAGGAAAAGGAATACCCTATGAAGACCAAAAGAAGTTGTCGGAGAAAGAGAGGACCAGGAGAAAAAATTTCAAAAAGAGAATGCTCAGCACTGTCAATCATAGCACAAGCATTTAGCAAAATAAGGCCTGAGGAATACTTACTGCATTTGAGACTGCAAAGGTCACTGGTGTCTTTAGCTACAAATCTCAGTGGTGTAAGTAAAGTCAGTGTCCAGTGCTCTGAGGAGCAGATAGGCCTATGAGAAACTATACTAGGTCCCCACCGAATATGTTGGGCCTCCCCAGCCTATAAAGAGAAGATCTTGTACCAGCTCACTACCTGAAATGTGTTTTTATTCCTCCTTCCTTTGATTATTGCAATATTTCAAATTAAGATATTGGTTGGAGGTGGAGATGGGTGGAAAGCATTCATCCACACATAAGAGAAATGCTCCTGAAATGCCACTTAGGATTCCAAGAACCAGAATTAGAAGGGCAAAGGTTTAGCATAAAGTCTCCTTCCAAAAATATGAAATAAGGGAACCTTGCAGAATCCATCTTGCACTTCACTCTTTCTCCCTGCATCATTGTTAATGAATATGTACTAGATTGTCAACCATGAGCAGGGAAGAATTTCTACCCTCACAGCATGTTATTTGCATGAGGGTGACATTGTCTTATTCATGTGTCATGGAACCTGTGACCCGTCATGTGTAATTACCATGTCAGCTTATTAGCAGTCAGGGAGTGCAACCCCCGGCTTCCACCTTAGAGGGGATATTGCTTAGCGTGGGGGACATTCTGCTAGCCAGATGAGGCAGAGTTCTGCCAGCTTCCAGTGCCAGGGAAACCCTGGAAGGTAATCGATACCAAACCTAACTATTAATAGGACCACCCAAGGGCACATGGCTGGGAACCAAATCTCCTTCATACCTTAGCCTGATCTCTTGGCACGTTTCCTTGCTAGTTCCAGCTTTGCTCCCACTTGCGTGGGGAGGAATCCAAAAATAGGAGTTATTTTAAAGGGAGTGGGGCAGAAAGGACAGTTGGAAAGCCACTCTCAGATGCTGGAAGGGTCGTGAGGAAGAGGGTTCTGGTTAGTTACGTCATCCAGAGCTTCGAACTTTAATAAATACTGATTGATGGATGAAAGTCAAAGCTAAAGCCAAGGAAAGGCCTACATATGTTCAGAGATTTTAAGTTGGAAATGTTCTTTTTCCACCCCCTTCCCCACAGTCACATGAGGAAAGCAAAGTAGTGATTAAGGAACTACAGGGCAGCAGCAGGCTGTTCTCCTCTGGGGCCTTCTAGGTTCCCAGGCCAAGCCTGCAGCCTGCTTGGGAGATGAGTGTGCGTTCTCAGCCACAGCTTCTTCAGGTCTCCTCTCCTGACATCTTCCTGCCAGATGGTCTTTCTTGAATTCTGGAGGTGTTTGGCCCTCCTGGCTCCTGCAACCTGAGCCAGAGAACTTCAGTCCACCAGTTCGCCCTTGCTCCACCTCTCTAGCGAACAGGCCCTGGAACCTGGACGTGGAGGACAAGTGCGGCTCAGCCACCCTTTGTGCGTGGGAAGGAGCTCCTGTCCACCTCTGGGTGCCTTGGACAGAGCATCAGTGCTGGCTCCGAGGGTTCTGGGAGCACCTTCTCCAGCCCGAGCATGCTTTTTGCCTTTTGTCGTTTAGGGAGTGAACGGCCTCTCTGCTCTGTCTTAAATTTCCCTATAGGGTTATCCCGATGTTTTAAAATTACAATCCAGACTCTCAACAAATTACAAATGCTGTGTGTAAACATAATCAGAGTGTGGATCCAATCCATTTGTAATTGTTAATAGGAAAAAAAGGGAAAAGAAAAAAACCCGCAAGACTTAAACAAGCAAAAAAAAATTTTTTTTGTAGGATGTTTGGATGATTTGCTTTCTAGGGGACTCTCCCAACACGTCCCCATGGTGATGTTGGGATGGGAGGATGCCAGGGCTTGGTCCCTGCAGCTGAGGCCTACAGGATTTCCCGGCAAAGAGCTGCCTCTCCCGAGTGGCGAAGAGTTCCTCAAGCCTTTCTGAAGTCCGGCGACATCCGCGGGATTCGGGTGCGGATGTCGAGGGGGGGAAAGCGCGCCAGGACCCCGGGAGAGGGACCCGCCGCCTGCCTTGCCCTCAGCAGGGACGGCGACGCGGACCCCTCCTTTCCTCGAGCACCCTGGGACTCTCTCCTGAGTTCAGCTCCAAGGACCTGGAGGACACTCCGTGACCCGCAGTCTTCAACCGCCACCCCCATTCCTAGAGCCCGGCGCCCCGGACTCAGGCCTCCAGGGCGGCGGCGAGTGCGGCGCTGCTGAGGCTGCACGAACTGGCGCCGTCAGCCGGTGTTCGAGCTTAGTCCGAGAGACATTTGGGTTGCACGTAGAAATTTATGTTACATACGTATAATATACATATGTCTATATCTGTGTTTAGTCGATAACTGCTTAGCGAATGTGTCGGCTTTTGTTGACGCCGTTGACATCCTAGTTGGCATTAGTAGAATGGGTTGGTATTAACGCGAATGACAAGTGGGTGATTTTCAGGAAGCGCCTGACGCCTCTGGAGAACACGGCCGAATTTAAGTGGAGAAGTCTGGCCATGCTTCCAGAAGCCCATCTACGCGCTCTCTTACTGTCACTGCTCCTCGGTCACCAGCCGCGCCGACGGGTCACCGGGACGAGGCACCTTCCTCCGAAGGGAGATTCTCCGCCCCAGCTGACCGAGGTCGCTGGATCTTCCGGGCAAATGGCTTGTCTCCGGGATGCCAGAAGCCCCCAAACCCCTGTTCAGACCTTTGTCACAAAGAGTAATTCGGTCTGTGTCGGGGACAAAAAGCAACGTTAAAAACGCAACTGAGTAAGTGAGAATGGGGAGTGAGAAAGGAGGGAGTGGCGAGGAGCTGTTTCAGGTCTGGGGAGGCCGATCCGCTGAGCGGACAAGCAGCTGCGACGAGGCAGGGGAGGGAGAAACGCCCCGCGGGGCCTTCACCTAAGCGCGTCGCGCAGGACGCGGGGCGGAAGCCTCTCTGCGCGAGTAAGCCGCGTCCACGCCAGCAGCTGGCACCGGCACGTGCGGCGCTCGGCTTGGGCTCTCCGGGCCGCGGAGCTGGAAATTGCGACGCCAGGACCCTCCGTACGCGCCCGCTCGCCCGGCCCGACGCGGACAGATGTTTGCGGCTCGGAGCCGGCACCGCCGCGAGACCCGGCGACCCGCGCGGCGCTGGCGGGGCTCTGAGCTCCCGGTCGGAGGTTCAGGCGGCCCGGGGGGAGGCGGAGGAGGACCAAGGGGTGGAAAGAGGAGGGGGCGGTGGGTGGACTAATGATGAAAAAGTCTCCTCCATCCCGGCTCCTTAATTAAATGCATGGAAAGAACCGAGGCGAGCACATCTGGTTTCAATCTGCAGCCCTTTGATGGCATCAAATGTTCTTTTCCCAGATCAGGGCTGGAAGTTCTGGGCTAACTATGGCCGTTTGGAGCCCAGAAACCATTTACACACACACGGACCCTTCTTTCTCTCCGGTTGAGCCTCTCGGCTACAAGAGAGAAAGAAAAAATAAAAGTCTAACAATCAAGGGAATGAGGGAGTACGTATGTGCGTGTGCGCGTGTGTGTGTGCGCGCGTGTGTGTTTAAAGAACATAAAACGCCACAAATAAGCACTTAATATTTTACTTACTCGTCATACAGTAACTCATTTCTAATGAGACTGTTAAAGCTGTTACTGGATTCCAACAGGTCATGAAAAAACTGCTCAGCACCTCTCTGTCCTCCGTCAAGTTAGGGCTCAGCAGACGGACGACAGAGCTTTATCCGCAGACGTGGATGGGGTCCTCGGTCCCTCGCTGTCCTTCCCCCACCGCGCCCAGGCTGGATCCAGAAGGCGGCTCCGTCTAGGAGTGCTCGTGTCTGCTCAGAATCCGGGCCGCGGGACCCTCTGGGTTTAGCGACGTCGCCGGTGCAAACGACCTTGGCTGCACCAAAGAGGTTACTAATTGGCAGGGTGGGAGTGGGGGACGATTAGGATATACTCAAGTCCTTTCCTCCAGCTTAATAAATATGTAAATTTTCCATTGCCTTAGCCTGGAGGTTCCTAACGGCGGGGAAAGCCTTGATCGGATTCGGTGCTTTCTAGATCCCCAACCTGCCCTTAATCCGCGGGAGAAGCCTCCAGTTATTATCCCTCTTGTTATTTTATGACATTATTTAATAGGCTGTCTCTGCAGAGCCAAACGTAGCCTTAATATGCTTGCTCTCTCTCGGACGCTCCCTTCACTCTCCCCAAAACCGTACGAACAGCAGGAAACGTTAAAGGGGTGGGGGAGTAAGCAGCAGCAGAAGAAAATTTGATTGTGATAGCTGTGGATTTTTACCAACAAGTTTCCCCGCAGCTGTTATCAAAACATGCAAATGAGATTTTCCAACAGGATCTTAAACAAATCTGGAGGAGTTAACGCCGAAGCAAAATAATCAGCCCGTTTGAAGTGACTGTGGCTTTCAGTTTGTCTTTTCTCCCCTTGATACTATTGCACGGGAATGATAATTAGACCTTTACTTAAAAAATCCAGAGGGGCTCTCTTGCTCTCTTCCCTCCCTCTTTTCTCCCTCCTCCCTCTCCCCCTCTCCTGCTCCCTCCCTCTCCCTTTCTCTCTAGCTCTGATGTTGGCAAAGGGGGTTTTCTTAATCAGACTGTTTTTTTGGTCCGAGGGAAAGGAGGAAGAAGGAGATTGTGATGGAGAAAGGGGGTCTGTAAAACGTCAGGCACCGCACAAAGGCTTTGCCACGTAATTACAGGCTCCTATTAAGTCGAGATCTGCCCTCCCAGGGGTCTCCAATTTTCTTGTATTCCCTACAAAGCCTCCTCTGCATGCCAGTTTGTGCCTTTTGAAGTGCCAGAGAGCTTCTTGATCCAACTGAGAAGGAAAAAGGAGCTCAGCAAGAAGAGGGGGAGAGAGAGAAGGGAAAGGGGGGAACCCGCCGCCACCCTCCTCTGGACTCTTGAAGCCCTATTTTTTTAATTTTTAATTTTTTTTTTTACTCCTTACGAAAAGTAAAGTGAGAATCCTGCTCTCTAATACATCTGCAAGACATCACCCTCTCCTCCTGAAACTTTAGTCACTCCTGAGAATCCGCAGGAGTGCGGAGAGGGGGGAACACGTTTTCTTGAAGATGTTTTAAAGCTGGAACAAGCCTTCTTCTGTTGGTGCTTGAACTCTTGCCTGGGAATAACTTTTTTAACCTTTAAAAAAAACCCACTTTGATTCTTCTCTCCCACCTCTTCTCCTCTCTTCTTCTGTTTGCCTAACTCCCCCGCCCTGCGGGCCTCCCCTTTCCTCTCTCTCCCTTATTATTATTTTTAGTGTGTGCGTGTGGACGCTTTTGGAGAGTTGGAGGGGATTTTTTTTTCTCCTGACTTGAACATAGGGTGACTTTTTAATTTTATTTTTTGGTGTGGATTATCTCTTTGGACCGCGCCGGTCTTGGCCTCAGGAGAGCAACCACGGCTGCGGAAGGCGGCTGGTGCAGAACGCTCTGCTCTGCACAAGGGGGTCCCCCGCCCTGCTTTCCACTTTTTTTTTTTTTTTTGGCCTTCCTCTCTTTCCCTCCCTCTTCCTCCCTCCCTTTCTCTCTCTCTCTCTCTCTCTCTCTCTCTCTCTCTCTCTCTCTCTCTCTCTCTCTCTCTCTCCACTCCCCCTCTTTCTTCCCCACTCGGCTTCTCTCCCCCCTCGCGCCCACAGCGTTTGGTGTTGATTCGAGCGGGAAGAGGGGGGTGGGTGGGATCGGAGGGGGAGACCATGACCTCCAGCTACGGGCACGTTCTGGAGCGGCAACCGGCGCTGGGCGGCCGCTTGGACAGCCCCGGCAACCTCGACACCCTGCAGGCGAAAAAGAACTTCTCCGTCAGTCACCTGCTAGACCTGGAGGAAGCCGGGGACATGGTGGCGGCACAGGCGGACGAGAGCGTGGGCGAGGCGGGCCGGAGCCTGCTGGAGTCGCCGGGACTCACTAGCGGCAGTGACACCCCACAGCAGGACAGTGAGTGAGGGGCGCATGCCCGCGGGTGTGTGCCCAGGACAGAGGGTGGGGACCGGTGCAGGGCGGCGGAAACTCGACTTAGGCCAGGGGAAGAAGGTCGGGGGGAGTAGGAGAGGTGGTGGCAGTCGCAGAAGGAAGGGCTGGTCGCAGAGAGGGGAAAAGAGTAAGAAAAGGAGGGCCCAGAGGAGGGCACAGCCGAGGCGGGCGCTGGCGAGAGGCTCCGAGGCGCTGCGGCTGCGAGCAGAAACTGCCCGCCGCAGACTCTAGCTTACCGCGACCGGCTCCGACTCCGTTTCGTCCCGGGCGAGAGCGAATGCCTGATCATCCGGCCGGCGGGGCGCCCAGGCCGGGCTGGGAAAAGGTCCTGGTAGGGCGCAGACTCGGGGAGCTTGCCCCGTTCGGGAAAGCCGCGGGTTAATGATGCTGAGTCGCGTCCGGAGGGCTTTTCCCGGGAAGCGCGTGTGGGCTCGGGAGAGGGCGGCGCGCACTTGGAGCAGGACCGGCGCTGCTCCGGCCGCACACCCCGTGCGGGCACCGAAAGCCCGGCGTGCCCGGGAGGCCGCGAGGGTACGCCCAGCCCAGCTGCCGGGGCTGCTCTCTGCCCCCTGCTGTCTCCTCCACTGCAAATGGGCTTGAGACCCCAGCAGAATCAAAAGCCGGGTGGACTTGGGCAAATTCAGGCCAAGAGAAAGAATGTCTTCTAGGGGTGAAACCCGAGATCCTGCCCCTGCATGATCCCGCACAAAGTTGCATCCGGGAAGCGCAGGCTTCAATACCCAGGCCGATGTTGCATCTGAGGAGCTCTCACTATTGGCCCCTAAACCTCCAGAAAAGTCCACACTGTCTCCCTTCCTCCTCCTCAACAACAGATTTCGCGCCCCACGAAAATCTCGCCTCGAGTTATTAACCGTGCCTTCAAACCTGACTGCAAGTGTACCCCTACGTTCCCCAGTCTGTGACAGACCTGTCACCTGCCTCGTCCCGGGTGACATGGGGCCCCATACACACAGATATTCCCTCTTCTCTTCGAGGTTGGCAGAGTCTGAACTCAGCTAGAAGTTCTAAAACGAGGCTGATGGCTTTCCATGCCATTATTTGCTGATTACCATTTCTTCTTCAACTTTGGAACCCGTGGAACCAGGGGGGCACCAACAGTCTATGATTTTCACAAAACATTGTCCATCTGAGACTCAAAAATTAGACATACAAAGCAAACTGCATTCAGAAACAATTGGAAACAAGGCCTGGCACAGTGGTGGGAGCCCGGCGGGCCCTGCTAGAGACATCCGAAAGGAAAGCCTCTGTCGTGTTCTGGGCGCCCGCCCCTCACTCTGCTTCCTTAATTCAGGCCTTGGAGCCCCTCGGTGTTTTTAGCCCAAATGGGCATAAGACCGATCCACCCCACGCACTTTCAGAGGGCGACAGGGGCTGGATGAGGAGGTCTGGCCTAGGCTTTCACTAGAGAAAGGCGGCCAGCTCTGAGGAATGACGAGTCGGTGTCCCTAAGTCCGGGGTCAGAGCTAGGCGCAGAGGCAGAGACGTTCTGCTTGGGGTTTGGTGCTTAGGCGGTTGCACAGGAGTTAAATGTTTGCAGAGGCACTTTTAGCTCTAACAAATGCACTGCAAGATACTATGATTATTTTCCAACTATTACCAGGAAAATGTAAAACATACAAAAAATAAAGAGAATAGTGTTCGGGACCACAGTTTCACCAATTTGGCACAATCAGCCGTTTCTGTTTCTCCATAGCTAATTATTAATCGAAATATTTATCACTATTTAGAGAACTAGAGGCTGGACCCACAACAGAAAACAGGGCCTCAAAGTAGCTTCTGCATAGACCGGGGTGGGGCAGGAGAGAAACCGGACAGTGTTGCTTCGCCCCCTGAGGAGGCGGAGGGATGAGAAAAGTAGGGCCAAGGCCGGCGGCCTCAGCCAGCCCGAAGCCTGCAGCGGCAGTAAGCCTCGGAAAGTTCAGGGCTGGAGGGATGCAGATGGTACCTGTTGTTTGGCGCCCAGTGGAGGCCACCAGAAAGGAGCTTGGGATTAGTCCTGGCCTTCTAGTGGGCACCGAGCGTGGCTGGGCCAAAGAAGCTGGCCGCGGAGCCCCCCCTGAGCAGATTTGCAGGCCGCCCGGGACTGGGCTCCTGTGAGACCTAGGCCTGGCGCCACGGCGGCTGTGTGACGCACGTGGCATCCGCTGGGATTCGTGAGGACAAGCTCAGGGTTTCGGGTGGATCCTGTTTCCCCGGAGAGGGGGACAAGACCAGGAATCTGCCCGCGTGATATTCAAGCCCATCTTGGAGAAATAAGGAACAGAAAGACCTTGTGGGGACAAGAACCCCCAAAAGGAAACTGAGGCTGGGAGGCCAGCCAGAGAGAAGATGTGCGGCAGTAAGATGGTCAACAGACAGCTCAGAAGGAGATCGCAGAATGCAGAATGAAATGATGGGGACCAAGTGACCAGCACCTGGAGTTGGGAAAGTAGCTCAGAAACACACACACACACACACACCCGAGGCCTTGCCTCCCAGAGAGATGAGGGATGGCCAGGGGGCTTATTGTCCTAACAATTCCGGGATGAGAATGGGAGGGTCTGATAGCTGGGTGAAAGCAAGCGTCCAGGAAGAGCCTCATCTTTAGTTCTTGGGCTCTCACCAAGAGTTGCCCAGGAAGCTGTTGTGAGCTCCTTGGAAGTCAGGACCGATGGGGCAGCTCTGAGCCTCCAGCCTGCTGTGGACAGTGAGGATCAGACTGGGAACCAGGGAAGAGGGGCGTCTCGGGCAGATAAGGGCTAGCACCGCTCTGGGCCCGCAAGGCACTGAGGGGTGGCGCCAGGAGTCCAGGGCTTCTTGCAGTGGGATGGAATTCTGCTCAAGTGGGAACCGATTATCTCCTTTGGAAAGATGAGAAATGTTGAAAAAGTGCCTTTGACTCTTTTAGCCATATAGAAATAGTCCTTATCCTTCTCCTTTCTAAATTTTCTTTTCAGCCAAACTCAGCAAAATAAATTCTAGTTACACCTTCAGTATTAGACTCTTAATTTTGCAGAATTTCGAATTACAACCTGGGCTGAGCGTAGCAAAGAGGAGCTAGGTATTTTCCAAAGAGAAGTTTTCTGCTGACCTCCCCGACAGACACCCCATCAGCAATTGTTTCCCCTCTTAGTTGATATTCACTCCACTTTCCTCTCTATTGAAAGATTTTTTTCCCCTTTTACTGATTCTTCCAGCCTAATAAATTTCTCAAACTTCTGGGTTCAAACACGTTAAGTGTTTAAAGAAACGTTTCTTTAATACTGTTAGGAATCCGGTGGCTAATGGGGGAGTTGGAGTGTGAATGGGGGTGGTGATAGAACGGTGCTACCTGGGAGAGGAAAGAGGAACAGCATAAACACAGGCAGATCCATTCCTAGGACAGAGCATCCCGCTGTCGTTGCTTAATCTGAACTTCTGCAAACTCTTAAAAAAAAGCGCCTGCCTTCCACGTTCCCAAACTCTAAATTAGTGAAACCAGATTGTCCTAATAAGACCTTTTGTTGGAAACACATGTAGTCATAAAAAGGTAGACGGAAAGTCAATTAGACACGCGCGCACACACGCACACACTCACAAGCCAGTGCTAAGTGTGCACCCGGCGCAGCTGGGCCCGGGGCCCGCGGCGGGATGCAAATGCAGAACAGCGGCGCGGGAAATCGATTTGTCACAAAGGGAGAGGTGTAAACGCGGCGCGAAGGAATTGCCCGCCCAATCCACCAGCCACGCTCTCCGCGGCCCTGCTCCACCAACCCCTCTCGTCGCCAGAAAAAACGCCCAGGAGGACGCGAACATTTTTTAGGGCGCTCCCCAGTTGGAATGCTCATCACAATAATATCAATTCCCCTAGAGTCGCAGCGTTTGCAAACAGCTGTGGCGCCAGAAATTTTCTTATGCGGCACCACCCTGGGACCCTGGAGCCGTTGCTGGCACTCTGAATTCGGGCCTCAATTATCTCGATTCAAGAAGGAAGCCAATAAAATACATCGTTTTAAGGGTAGCCTGGAGATTTTTCTCTTTAGAGGGGGAGGTGAAATCCAGGATCAAGGAAGGTCACTGAGTCCCCTAAGCAGAATGTCAAGGCCAGGGAAGAGGTGGTGAATCCTGCTGTTTATTTTTACAGGCAGGGGCAGGGGCCGGGATGGCCTCCTCTTAAAATTTTGGAGAAATTGACCGTCTAGTGACTCCCGTCCACTTTGGGGTGAAGGATCATTTCGAGTTCGAAGTGTGGGGAGACAGGCCAGTGAAGTCTGAGGCCCAGGCTGCCAACTCACTGGGGCTCCGGATCCCCGACTCTGGAAGACAGAGAATCACTTCCTCCACCGTTCATTTTGCGGACCGAACCGTTTCCCGGACCCGAGCTCCTCTCCCACGCGTTAGACATCGCGCCGTCTCGCGCTTTAGCTCAGCGACTTTACCCCGTGCGCGCAGGTCAGAGCGCCCGGGCGTCAGGCGGGCAGCCTTGGATCGCACGGATCCCTACAGTTCCTCCTTCTTCCCAGGGGCGTCGTTTTAGATTTTACAACACGGGTGAATAAATCATCCCCAAACCAACAAGATGTCACCTTCTTCACGCCCCTTGCGAAAAAAGCCCATTCAGAAGCAGTGATGCTTTACTATTCCTCCAACCCAGATCCGCTCGGATTCGAGCTTTGAACGCCGCTCTGCGCCAGAAGCCACCTCCAGGACGCTTCTCCTCTAAATGACAGCTGTAGATTTTCAGCTACGAGGATACTTATACTAATTTGATTTTTTACTTTAATCGGTGTGTTTCTTTTATAATTCCTCTCCTATTCTCTGTTTACCCGCCCCTCTCCCTCCGTCAGCCTAGCACACCACCCAAGCACACCCCTGGCTCCTGAAGAACCCTCGTTGTGGGCTGAAGCATCAGGGCGCGGGTACACAGTTGTTGCAAAAGTCTGTGTCCCCCTGTGCGTGCGCTGAGACCTCTGCGTGCTTCCAGCCCCTGGCAGGGTCCCCTTTGAACCGCTCTGGGAAATATGTACTTATTTTTTACCATTTAGAAGAGATGGAGTCAGCAGAAGCCATATGAAGAACGACTTCTGAAATCGGGAGAGTGTGTTTGTAGAGGAGATAAGGCTTGCGTTTTGCTTATTATTTTTTGCAGATAGTGGAAGGGTTTGGGGGTGTAAGAGTACCCCGTCAAAGAAAATGTCAAATGTGAGGGCTCAGCATCCTCTATCCAAGCCTTTGCAAGTTTAATCAACTGGACTGTGGAAATATTCTTTGGAGCAAGAGATAGAATTTATAAGAAATATTTGGATAAGGGGCCAACTCCCGGTGGCCACTTCGTGTCCAAACAATTACAGAACTACCTGCGAATGCACAGGTAGTTCTTGATTGGGTGCTCTTTGTTGAGTTCTGTGTTTTGCTTTGATGCAGCCTGGCTTGAGGACCACTCCCAATGTTTTGGTCTCCAGAAATCCCCACTTCAACAATATAAAGGGGATGCGTATGTCAACAGCATTATCATAGATCCACAAAAATTTGTAAAATCAAATAGTTTGGTGAACAGGCTAACAACACCCAAAAACCAACAATCTCAAACAGTAACAATAATATCAAGAAACTACCACAATCCCCCTTTTCTCCAAATGCTGCTTCTTATTAAATCAATAAATTCGAAGATACATTGGGAGAAAGCTGAGAAGGAACAGCTTTGGGGTCAGCAGGTTAGTTTTTTAATCATGGAAGTTCTTGAGTTAAGACATCTCCACAGGGGTCAGAGTATTAGTAGATTCTTGGCATTGTCATTTGTCAATTTAGTGTGGCAGCTTCCAGGAAGTACTCATAGAGACAAGTACGGGCTATCGAGTTTAGGTTTGAGACCTAAAAAAGGTACTATAATTCACTTGCCCTGGGACCACTTTTCTTGATGGAAAAAAATATCTGGGAAGACAATTACAGGGGCAATAACTACTTTAGCGTAGGGGAGGGGAATAAAGGCATGAATGGTGGTTGGTTAAGGAAATTTTATGAAAGAAAATAAAGAAAACGTGGCAGAAGAAATCAATCACTCGCACAAGTGACTTTGAAGAATTTGAGGACAACCAGAATCTTAAGGATCCTGCTGTCTCCGCAGTTCTCAGATTTAGGAATAAGAGTCTGAGTTATGATCAGAATACATTCGTCTGGTACTGGATGTCCCAGCTCTTTCGCTGCACCGCATAATGAGGAAGCTAGTTCCCAAGAACTTTGGGGCTTATTTTTACCATTATTGATTCCCTCAGCCTCAGGTCCGAATAAGGAATAAATCTGAAATATGTGTACTAATTTGAATCCTCAAGGTCCAAGTTATGAGAAGCGACAAGGACAGGTTCTATACCTATTTTGTTTGCTTTCATGCAGTTATTTTCAAGTGACTGGAAATTTGCTTAACGGGCGAGGAGAGAATATGCCGAAACTCAGCTGCAGGAATGGAGCTCACACAGGGGTTTGAATAGCAGGCTGTTTTTGGATCTCACCTTTTTTGGGGAGTGAGCAAGTAGACTAGGTCGGGGAAAGAATTAATTCAGTGAAGAATTTTAACCTTTATAACACAACCCACAGAATCTTCGATTTTAATGGTCCTATTTCTGCCTGGGCAAAATGCAAACACGCCCACTCTACCTTTGCCCTTTCGCGTTGCAGGGAGGCCCGGCAAAGCTTAGCAAGGGTTGGAATGTTCTGGCGAACCCAGCCAGAAGCGCTCCTCTTTGCCTTCTCCAGCCGAAAGGGGGCGCATTCACCTGGCCGGGGCTGGGACCTACCCCTCCTTCAAAAATCTTGGGGCTTGAGCAGGACAGACAGAGAGGCCTGAACACAAGCAGCGAAATCTGGAAAATGATAGCGTGAAGACACTTCAGGGACTGTGTGAATATGAGCTACACCTATGCATTTTAGTGGAAACATGTAGATGCCATGTAGGCGCACTGTCTTCCTCCTCCTCCTCCATTGAAATGAGAGTGGTCAGGATTGGAGGGTGAGCAGGAAGGTGCGGGAGGGTAGTGGGACCAGAAGATTCTGGAATTAGTGGGTGCTATGACTGGTGCCTGGGTTCCATGGGGAAGGAGAGGATTTATCTCGTGGAGGTGTGTGGACTTTTCTGCATATGAGCTCAAGGTGTTTAAAGAAACAGAGGCAGGTTGGAGAGATGAGGACCTGGCTGATTAATATCAAGATTAATAGCGATATGCTGCAAAATTGCACAGAAACTCTCATAGTATCCAGAGGCTTAAGATAGAGGAGAAAATCTGGCACCATAGAGTTAGGCCCTAGGATCGGGGTAACCTTCTTTCTCCCAAAGGAAGAACAATAACTTCCCCAAGTTTTGTGTGCACCTGCAACTTGCCTTCCCAACGCCATTTCCAATCCCTAAATCTGACTTCTGGCCTCCAGTGATCCTCTCTTTTTGGGCAAGAGTTTAAAAAGACTCAGGGGACACATGAGGAATAAATTTTTAACCCTTCTGTACATTTTGGGATTTTCTACTTCGATTCTTACCATACATTGAGGTCAACGAGACAAGGCAATAATGGGAGCAACGAACTGGCAGAATGAATATTTGGTCTTCTTACCATAGATTATGGTTAGTGCATACCTTCCAAGATAATTTGAGTGGGCCGTTCACTAGAAACAGAAGCACAAGGCCAGAACTGTAAGGGAAATTGCTTTCCCACAAATGTTTGTCTGAGAATAGGAACATTCACCCCATTCACTTAATTTCTCATCATCATTCATGTTATTCCATTTTCAAAGACCTCACAGTGCTGGAAGGTGGCATAGTTATAAATAAGCATAAAAACAGATGGATGCTCTCCTGGTATTCTAAATATACATTGGGAGGCCAAATCTTTTCAAAGAGGATTCAGATATACAACTTTAAGGCTAAGGGGCCCAACTCAATCAAAATTTGAGCCAGGATGTGCTAAGTTCAATCAGCTTGACTATGGGCAAAGTGTAAGACCTAGCCGGCATTCCAAGTGTATATAGAGAACCACATTTTCTCAAGTTTCCATTGTATTTTCCACACAAATTTGTGCTGGTCTGCAAAGGGCTTCGTAGATTTGGCTTGGGCCTGGAAGGTGGTGAGGGAATCAGTGTGCCAGCCTGCCGCCCTTGTCTGCTACCCTTTTTCTTCGTTGCGTTCCCTCTGCCCCAAGAGTCCGTTGAATATCTGTGTGCTGCAGAGAAAACTGGGACCTAACGGCCACAGAGGCCCCCTAAAGACTATTTCTAGGCTCCCCAGAAAAGAAGAGGGCTGTTGAGCTCAACTATATGTAATGTTCCAGGTATCTTCATGTATTTTTTTTTCTTCTCTGTTAATTCATTTTATAATAGCCCAGTTAGAGACTTCTTGGGGATTGAGGTTTGGGAGACTGATATCATTCAGTTTCCTTTTCAGGTAACTCAGAAATACACGAAGTTGAAAGTTCCAATGGAAATAGTCATTGAATCTAAACCTTTATACCTGGGCCTTTTCCTGTATTACCGTTAATCCAGACTGGGAGGTAACATTAAATAATTATGTACATTGTAGACTTTTCCTTTCTAGTTCCTTACCCCTGCTGCTTGCCTAAATACTGGTCTGGATTCCAGCAGTTCTATGCTACTGGGACAGCTGCCAAACTGTTGCCTGTGTTCCTTTAATACGTATTAATTGATGGAATGAGCTCCCCATCTTTAGCTGAACACTTTTCTCATCTAGCCAGCGTACGAGGCACTTTACCCTCCTTCTCCTGTTTTTGACTCTTTGTCCAGGAGGTATTCTCATGTGCGTACAAAATGCTGACATTTTGGACTATTCATGACTCTCCTTCCTTTGCACCTCTGTTTTATCCAGCTCCAAATCCCAGCAAGTTTACCTTCTAGACTCACTTGGATCCATCTACTTCTTAAATCTCTATCCTAGCTCACCTGCACTGCTGTACCACCTTCCTAATCTGTTGGGTCTCCCTGCATCCATGCTTGTTCTTGATGTGTAGGTGATGAAGAGTAGAGATAATAGATCCCTAAAGAATATTTGTTTAATTTGTTGGATGATAAATGCTAGTGTATTTTTCTACAAACACATTTAAAAAAATTCTGGCTTTCCCTTTCTTTAGAACTCTCAATCGCTTTTCATTCTTTTCTACATCAAGACTGGATTGTTTATCTTGTATTTTTCTAAAATCACTCTTGATAGTCTATATTCCCATCCCGGCTCCAGCAACCTGCCTGATCACATGCACAAGTACAGATTGGAACTATTTCCCTACTGTTCCCCAGTATATTAGGCTAGTATATATCCCCGTGTGCTCTAGTCTCACTTCACATGTTCTGGTCTCATTTCTGCTTCTTGGACTTCTCATCTGAAATGTCCTTGCTCCGTGCCTCTTTTTGCAAATCTACCTTACTGTCTTCCAAGATTCTGCTCCCATCACACCTTCTTGCAAGACCTTCTGTGATTGCTTCATTCCAGACCACACAAATCTCTCTTTTCAATGCTTACTCTAGAAATAATCAGTGCCTCTGCAAATAGTACTCAATTATTTTCTAAATATTTATGGTTATTAATTTAGAGAATTTTTTTATGATTAGAGACTTTTGGGGGAAGCGTATATTCCACAGTGTATATCACAGCTGCAGTAAGCAAATAAATTAAATAGATTTTTTTTTAGTATAATGTGGTTCTATTGTTTTTACAATCTCTAGCTGCAAGTATTTTTTTAAATTACAGAAATACAAAAGTGCAATACATGCTCATTTGAGAAAATGTCTTATTTTACATTAAAAAATTCAAATGGGAACATCAAGTCACTGATATTTTACCACTGTGAGGTAGATATGGTTAATATTTTGGTGTTAAAATATTTTCTTTTAAACTTTTTACACAATTATGGATCATCTTGTGTTAACATACTTGATTATTAATTTTTCTTTAATCAGTAGAGGAATTTTTAATCCCATTTTCAAAGACTATGTTTCCCCCAAATGAATAAAATACATAAGCATTTAACCCACTTGCTCTCATCAGAAAAATTAAACAAAGCAAACATGTAACCAAGAAACAAAAGTTCCCCAAGGATCCTGAGAGCTGTGGCATCAGTCAACTCTGAGCTTTCTTAAGTTCTAGCGGGTACATTTTCAGCAGTAAAGTCCTTCAGAGTGAACAGTTTCTTTTTCTTTTCTGCTTCTTCTGGCTGGGAACCTTCCCTAGACATGAGCACATGTCTCCTTTTGAAATTGGAAAAGCCTGCATAATACCTAAAGGATGTTCTTAGACCACAATTAGAGAACTGCTACCCCCCAAATTAGTTTTTACATGGTTTGGTAAGGAAGAGTTCACAAAATTAGTGGGAGAAAAATATTGTAGAGGACTGAAAATTTTCTATTACTGTTGATACCTGGATCTTGAGTTTCCTTTTATTAAGTGTATTAAGACTCATACATGCTTTTGTAAAGAAAAAAAAAATGAGAAAAATGGCACTTATTTCTTTATACCTTATAGAACTAGAGGTAAAATAGTGACACACTAGTGTGTTTTGACAGAGGAAGAAGCACTTATAAAAAATCAAAGATAATGCATTTATCCATGAATGTCTACAGCACCTCAGTTTTTATTTAAAGTGATAATTACAGGGGAAATATAAATTATTATTATGAAATCCATTTAAAAACCATTCCCAGGCAAGTTGACATTAAAACATTTGCCTGACGAATACTAATATTTATTTAGGGAAAATATTAACAAGTGATATAAAATCATATAGAATAAAAATTTAAGATTATGAATTAGATACGCTTTCATAATCTTTCTCCTCATGAGAAAGGGGAACAGAGAGAGTAAACACCATTTTTGAGAACTAAAAGCCACACTTGCCTAATAAAAGTTTCTGCAGTTCCCCACATTGCCTATTTCTAAGGGAGGGAAGAAAGAGAACACCCAGAGAGCTCTTTGCTTATAACCAGATGTGCTGTTCAGCAGCTCTAATCCTCAAGATCGAGGGAAGACCACAGGATGAATCCTCCACACATTTAAGAAATAAAATGTAATTTAGTTCATTAATCACAGAACTGAAATCTGCAGTTTTGCTAGACATATTTCAAAGGCTGATCCCTTCTGACAAGAGAAATAGAAAATAATATTACTGCACATTTGACTGTTACGGTCTGTTCTTAGCTTCCCTCAGGGAAGAAATTTTTCTGGGTGTGATCATTTTGACTCAGAATATATGGACTGCTATTAAAATTTATATCTTCTCTCTCACTTTTTTCTTTACCTCAACATTCTCCTTTCTCAGGGTGGTGAAAATATCTGTTTTCTGTACTGTTTTGGATTTTTTGATTTGGAAATTCATGGCTACGTTGAAAGCCAGAAAGGCCTTGAAGTACAATCATTTCAACTGAATTAATATATTCAAACTACTGGTTTATTTAACATTGTCCTTGATTACTTGTATGACTTGATGACTTGCTTTGTCCTAAAGAATTAACAACATTAATAATATGAAACATAAAGTGAGTGAGATAAAATATAAAACTGCTTGACAAACTTAAGAACATATGCAAATGCTATTACATTCTAGAAAGCCAATTTTAAGAAGTAGGGAGGGCTAGCATGTTATTTTCATTTTACAGATAAGAAAGCTATGGCTTGGAGAATTTTAGTGGGCTACTATGAAGTGACTTGAATTTTGCTCGTCTGATCCCATTTTAATTTTTTTCATCATATTCCACGAACTTTGCTGTCAACCAAATTCTTTTAGATGCATTGTTGTCTCGTGAAACAATCCTGACTTAGAAATGAGGCGTTTAGCCTGCCACTTCCTAACACATGGCTGCGAGGTCCAGATCTTTTTAAATTCCTCTCGCTCTTAGTCGTCATTACAAAAGGAGCGTGTTACTGCTTTGCCTATTGTCTTCACGGAAACGTGGCAGGCCAAAAGGAGATTGCGTTTGCGAAAACATTTGTGAGCTAAATGTGTACCTTATCACACCACAAGGGAGCAAATGGAGAATTTTCCAAATTAAATTGTCAAGTAATGATCCAAAACTAAGAATGCATCTCATTAGATTTACAACAAGTCCTCAAAAAGTGAGAAATCTTAAATTTAGATTTAGGGATATTAGAAGTTTTCATATGTTTTGCTTTGGATTCCAAAAATTCTGTGTTAAATTATGGTTCCACCAGTTATTTGTTTACTGATTTCAGACAAATCTCTGGGTCTCAATTTCCTCATCCGCAGAAATGGCACATGATTATCTATCACATGAGTTTGTCGTTTGGAATAATGCCCAGTACCCTTCCCATTGAAGACACATACACAAATATTTGCCTTTTTTCTAGTCTCCACTTCCACGACATCTCCGACAAGCATCACTCATGCCAGGCTTGGATAGATATTCAGCGTGGTTTCCCAACCAATGTCAGAGGCTATTTAGTTCCACTGAAATTAGGAATATTCCCATACTCCGAAAGTCACACTCTTACAGCAAGTCACTTATTGAGTGACTAAGTAGACATCTGTTTTTTTATGTGGTTAGAAACTTTTAGTGACGCTTGTAAGGCCACACTATGAGTGCCTGGCAGAGCTAGGAGTTTGGCTCAGAGGTTCCTGACTATGGTCCTCCCCTTCGGGCTACCCTTCTTTGCTTCAGCATGAAACGGAAACACAGATCTTTTAACATTTTCAGATGCCACCAACCTTTCATATTCCCACTTGCTTCATCCATCACTGCAGACTTCACAGGGACTAAAGAACACAAATCCCTTTCTTCGATTTAGCTTCTGAATTTTATGGACACTATATGACATAAGCTTAGGACGCGAGGTATTAAGATTTCTTATCCCAGACCTGACATAGCCGGTAAACTTCCAGGACACTTAACCAAGTTAAATTCTCTCAGCAGTGTAATGCCTCTAGCATAGCACTACCTTACTACTCCACCGACATTTCTGTGGGGTTTACTTAATTTTTTGTACACGAATAATACCATGTTAACTGTAATTATACATAAAGTTGCCATTCTTTTGCCAACTTAGATTTCCTCACCAGTTGAGTAAGATAAACATTCTGTCCTCAGTCGAATATGTGACCTGTTCTCACACATATCACTTTGAAATCTGATAAGCCTGGAAGACATACAGACTACATTTCTATATTACGAAGCATCCAGGACTCTTTGTTTTCTTGCCAAGCAATTAACAATAAAATCTCCCTGGCATTCTTGGGTAATAGATCAGCGTGGCTAACAGTTGTGGTCCATGTGGGAAAAGCCAGTCACCATGGGTGAGGCACTTTGACAACAATTGATTGCAAGGCTGGTGCGCTCCTGGTCTAGGAATGCAGCTTACCGTGTGCCTTATGCAAAGAGAGAGAGAGGCTGGTCATCCCCTAAATGTGCTAAGGGGGTGTTAGGCAAAGATTAGGAGCACAGCTCTGTTGGGACTAGGCGTACTGACACACAGAAAAGTGTTTGTGTGTGTTTGCTAAAAATGCTGTCTCTGCTTTACCATATCATGTAGCTTCTCTAACTGGGAGTGTAGATAACTCTGGGTCACTGTTGTCCTTTGGAGAGCATGGAGTCCTTTCTCATCTAGGAAGACTTTCCTTTGGCCCTTGTTTTCTTCATTTCTTTCTTCTCTTACTCTCTCTCCCATAAGACAGTCTCATGATTTAGAGAAAAGGGATAAAGAGAAATAACCAGACATCTGGTTCTTTCTCTAACTTTCTTACACTCTAGTCCTATATATCTTCAGTGCGATGCCTGGTTCACTCACATTAGCATGAACCAAAGGGCCTTAAAATGCAGATTCCAGGGCCCCACCCATACCCGGTCAAACAGAATCTCCAAAACACATGCATTTTAAATATGTCAGATGATTTTTATATACAGCAAAGTTTGGAAACGCTGATCTAGACCACTTTCTCCAATAGTACTTGGTATTGAATAACGTTTTCCTTGTGACAGCAATTGCATCTTGTGTGTTTCATGGTTATTTTACTCGCCCTAAGTGTAAGACAAGGGCAGAGAGGCAGACAGTTTAAACCTCAGAGCACTTACCATGGTGCTTTTCATATTACAGGTGCTTAATAAGAAGTTACTGAATAAATGAATATAGGAACAAACAAGTGAGAAATAAAGAACACACACAGCACTTATTAGGCACCTGGCACTGTTCTAAACACATAAAACCATGAAAAACAGTTTGAGTCAACTAATTGGGGCATGTAAAAGTGTTAAGTAAGAATAATTTAATTTTTTAAAAATTTGCATTATGTATTGACAAATTATTGTTGTAGTTGTAAATATGAAGATTAATTTTAGGTGATTGTTATCTCAGTGCTTATTCTAGAACAAAAAGCATGTGTCAAAGAAGTGGCAATCGCACAGATAGCATTATTTGTAATTTAATTGTAGTCTTAAGTATAAGTATGTTTTCAGATGAAAACCTGTCACATTTAAGAAATTAAACTATAGTATTTTATGTCTTTTATTCTTCCAAAGTTTGTCCTTCCTTTCAGATGCACAATTTTTCTAATACTTTGTAATCTTGTTTACTTATCTTTTATATGGTTTGATAAAGCCAAGTTCTAATTTAACCTTTTTAAAGATGCTGACTTGTGAGAAGGTTGTATTTGAAATTTCAACATAACTTTTCTAAATGTACCCGGTTTTAAGACAATGACATTTATTCCATCAGTGGACTACTGGGCCTGGCACATACTAAAGTTATATCTCAAATATCCCCTTTTAAGGTATGTTCCAGGGCTCTTGTTATAAATGGATTTTCTATTAAAAATCAGGCTTTGTTTTTCTAATGGGGTATATATAATCATAGATTGCTGTCCAAAGGGTGTGTTTGCTTTCTGTCTTCAATGATAGACCATTGAACTAATTAAAAGGAACAACATTTAGAAAAGCAGAATGAGTATGATTTTAGAAGGCTGGAAGAAAGAGAACAGAAAAGTAGGGCTCGAGCAGAGATGTGAGGGGGCAAAACCCAGAGGCGGAAGGCTTTCCTGAAGCCCCATCTGTAGCAGAGCCCACTACAGAGTCACAGGCCTCTAAGCCCACCTGGGATCCTTTGGTGGCATGAACTTTGCTCTAGTGGTTTTTGACATCACTGGTGGAATTACAACTTCATAATTCACAGTTAGCTCTTGTTTATTTTATATTCAATCATTTGTGGAGCGCACTGGCAGCATACCCAGGGGAACTATGTGGTTATGCTCCTGCAAATCTTGTTGTTGCATAATTAAGTACGTCAGAAGTAATTCACCAAGTGTCACAACATCCCATATTTCAGGTCTTGCAGATGCTGGTCTTGGTTGTGATTGTCCTGAAAGTTATCCTGGCTGACTCACCTTCTCAATGAGTTTTCCTTTTGGGGGAACAGTTACCAAAGACAGCTGGGCTTCCTGTTTTAAATAAAATACAGTTTTCTGAGGAGCAAGCATAATGCTTCCATGAAAAGATAATTCCCCTTGTGAGATTGACTTCTCTAATGTGACTGTAAAATATGCTTCTATTCCTATTAACCCTTGGGGATGTGAAATGTTTCAATGAAAAAATGAAGTAAGCAAGGAGACTTTGGATTTTTTTCCATATTTCTTTGTGTTCAGCCCTACGGTGCAGAAATGATTCCACTTAACTAGTGCCTTTGGGTCTCTCAATGAGAGACAGGAGCTAAAGGAAAGAAACGCAGACTCACTGAGTACCATCATGGACCAGGTACTGTGGTGGGTGATCTATACTAATTATGTTTAAATTTTCACAATAATGCTGAGTAGTAGATATTGCCACCCTCGATTTACCAGTAGGGCTTTGTGACTCAGAGTAGGCATTAACAAGTAGCCCGAAACCTCAAAATTAGTTACTGACAAAAACCGTAACTGTTCTTGACCTCTCTGGTCCGCCGTACTCCATTATCCTTCCACCTGTCCTCCAGTGGCTAGAAAATTGAAGGAGGTGGTTGCGTCAAATGACTTTTTGGTGGCATTTATTCAGTGGAACACAGAGCTCCTGTAACTGCGGCACCAGACTGTGTGTTGGGATTACAAACTAACACATGCAAATAATTCTTCAAAGAATGACGTCCTTGCGAAGTAAACCCCGTGATGGCACGATGTCAGTTAGGCAGCAAAATTGAGGTTAATGACGGGGCTCAGTGAACTTAAATGAAGGAGCGAGTTGGAAGATGGTACTTGAGAAGAAACTGGAATGAGCCAGAGAGCTTTCCTGAAGGTAAGGAGTTGATCTTGACCCTGTCCCTTGCCAAGAGTGTGACCTTAAACCTGCCACCCCGCCCTCTGAGCTCTAATCCTATGAAATGGGAATGATTGAAATATCTCCTTGAAAAGTCAGTTGAAGATTAAATCGTATATACTTTTGATTTAATTTTATATATTTATATAAATCCACATATATATGGATCTACCTTATCTCACAGGTGGAACCAAGCTCTTAATTTGCATCAGTTCTAATGCTGGATTGTAAAATACTGGAAAAAAAAATTGACAGGTCCAAAATTTCTGGTTGTGGTCTCTGCTGCTATGGAAATGAAGTTTCTTAAAAGTGAATAGAATTTTATTTAAAAGACTCAGACAGTCGTTTCTAATTTGGCTGTTTGGAACTAGAAATTCATTGGTCCAAATGCTATGTTCTAAGGGGTGATTCGGTTCCGAGGAAGCCTCCGAAAGACGAGTACATGCAGGACATGGCTGAACTGCAGGGTTGACGGAAGCAGCCGGAGTGTTGCATCTTGGAGGCCCAACAATGAGGAGGAAAGGGAAGCCCTTCCTTCTCTACTCGTGGAGGTCCAGTGCTGGGCAAAATATAAAACTCGATGAATACAGTCTCCGGGCAGCCTTTTCCAAAGCCCCGTTCCCATGACCGCTCATGTCCGAGTTGCGTGCTCCTCCTGTGTGCTTCCTCGTCACCCTTGACTGCATTGCCACATTGCGTGGTGCCTTTAAGAATGCCAATCAAACTCACGCCTCTTCTCTAGAGTTCCCGGTGAGGAAGATTAACACATAGAACAGGGAAATAATTGTACTGAATTATTATCATCTGGGCAAACAACAACCCCCTGGCACCCTATGCCCCTATCTCCTGGGATTTGTGGAGGCCTAGGTTTAAGTCTGTTATGTTTTCAGAACAGACTCCAATTATTCTACTATCTCTTTCTCTTTCTCTCATTTGTTTTTTCATATGTTGGACCAATATGCCTTGAGTACCTACTGTGTGTGAGTCACTGTCTTAGTTGCTGGGGATATAGCAGTGAACAAAATAAATTGTTTTTTCTCATAGACTTTACATTCTCCTGGAAAAAGGAGTCAATGGACATGTAAATGAACAAAACACCTGGATAAAAAATTCAACCGTGGTTAATGATAAGTTCTATAAAGTAAATGGAACAAGCTTATTTGAGCAGGGATATGAATGAAAAGAAGGAGAGCTAACCTTGTAGAGAGCAGGATGAAGAATCTTCCAGGCAAAAGGAAGGAACAGCAGGTGCAAAGGCCCTGAGGAAGGAACAAACGTGGTGTCCAAAAAACAGAAAGTCCACGTGACCAAAAGATAGAAAGTGATAGGGGTTTGAGAGAGAAGGTGAAGTCAGAGAGGAATGGAGGGGCTTGTGATAGGGACTTGTAGGTCACAACGAGGAATTGGGCTTGTATTCTCAGTGTGACACCAATGAGAAGCCATGTCTTTAAAATGACAACCTGACTGCTGTATGGAGAATGGATGTTAGAGGAGAAAGGAGAGGCAGTTCGGAGGTTATTGCAACAGCCCAGACGAGAGATGACCGTGTCTTGAACCGGCCTGCGGATGAGGATCCGCGCAGCGGTGGTGGGCACCAAGAGCGTGCTTCCTACTGGGCCTCGGGAGGAGGAAGGGAGCCAGGCAAGTTTCGTAGGGAAAAGAGGAAAAGAGGGGACATTGTCAACAAGGAAGGCAGCCTGGCCTGGAGGGCTGACCCAGGATGCTTGCTTTTCTTAGCCTCATCTTTTCTTTGTTTCTTTACCCAGGTTTCCTCTCAAACTTCCAGGCCTTTCCATGGCGGGCCTTCTGGAAGCAGCTGACAGAGGAGAGGGAGTGGTTGCATGCAACAGGGTGTGAAATGGGAGCAATTTCTTCTTGAGTTCGTTATTTGAAAAGTTAAAGCCTGTAATTCAGGTACTGCCTGTAATTTTCCCAGAAAGGAAGGGTTCTGTTTGAAATTCTGCAGAAGCAGCCTCTTTGTAATTTGGTAAAACATCAGAAGGCAGCATTGCTAAAGACTGCAATTCAGATATGCAAAGACTTGTGTACCTGAGATGTCCTTAGGAGTTATTTGTGTTTCCTAGGTCTGAGCCCCCGCTTTCGAGTGTGCGTGCATTAATGGGGCCAGAGGTCAGAATCAGTTGGGTCTTTTCTCCAAACAATGGAATGGCAACCATAGTTCAGATGAGCTGAAATTAGAAAATTCTACCCACCACCAGTCATTCAGCTAACAAATATTTATTGTGTTCGGCACCATGCCAAGCACTTTGGAGGATATTTAAGAAGTGGGTGGCGTGGCCTCTTGCCAAAAGGACCAATCATCCAGTTGGGGAGATGGATCCAATCCTGTGCCTCACAGAGCTCACATTCAGCATAACTTTAACATGTCCACTCCTGAGATCATTCATGGATCCTTCAAACTCACTTCTCTCTTCCCTATTACTCAGTGGTACCTCAAGCTCCCACGGGGCCCCAGTTCAAAACTGTAAGAGCAACTCCAGCTCCTTCTGTCTTTTATTCTATCTCAGGTTTGCTCGCTCTTTTGCAAGGCAGGCATTTGATATCACAGGCTTGATAGGATCTTACCTTGTAGTTCTTTACAGCTGGAATTTTCTATGACCCTGAAGTGATTCCAGACCGGGGTGGGGGGAGATTTTACACCTGTTAGAAACCACCAGTTGGAAAACTGTCAGAATAAACTATTTGTATCGATACTTCTTGCTTTTAAAGATTTTGAATCTCAGATACTCCAAGCATCCTGCAACATGTAGCACCTTGATAGAAAGTTAAGAAATGCCTCGCTGTCTCGTCTTCCTCAGTATCCCGAACCTTCCGACACTTTTTATGATTTTTTAAATAATTTGGCAAATTGTAAGTTACAGTTGGCTTAAACCTGTAATTATGAAATTGATTAAGCAGGCCATGCAGAGAAGTTCAATATTGGAAAAGAAAAGTTGGACTTCATGTAAACTGAAGCTTGGAACATGGAGACAGTCATCTGGCTTCCAAATGACAATTTAGACTTTGTCAGTTTATTAATTTCTTAGCATGGGAAATGTAATCAATATTTTCCTGAAGCCGAAATATTGGCTTTAGACCGTGGCTTATTTGGGGTTATTTGAGGTTTATCTCTTCTTCTGAGCTTTCATGAATGTCTTCACTAATGATCTGAAAAAAGGAGTTGATAAAACTGGGTCAGGATAAGCCAGTTTACACCAGTTGTGGCTGGGCCCACCAGCCCTGCTCATCTTCTAATGCAGGAGGACTCTGGGGACCCGGAGAGGTGGATAAGACCAGTCAGAGTCGCCTGAGGCTTGGGAAGTCTTGTCAAAGGGTGATTCAAGTCTGGACTAGCAGCTGACTAGGGAACAACTCAGCAGTCCTCAGAAGGCTGACACAAAGCCAGGGGATTTGTTAGGCCATCTGCAAGACACATTTAGAGGGAAGATGGTTTGAGAATTAAAGTGTTTGAACTTGGAAGTTTAAAAATTATTCATTTTGATAGATGGAGACTAGAAGAATTTGGAATTTGGACTCAGAAAATCTAGATTTCAATCCTGCCTTTGTTTCTGCCTATGTATGCCACTCTTGGCTCCTGTTACCCACTTGTAAAATAGAAATGGTAATGTCCACTTGACTTTCTTTTTTTTAAATCATGGGATCTTGAGAAGGCATGATGCGGAAGAAAGGATATATATGGTTTAAGGTTGGATGAACACTACTATAAAGCTCTAGCACAGTGAAAGGATGACAAACTGCTAGAGATTTTTCCCATCCAACAGGGATATATCAGGAAAGGCTTCAGGGAGGAGGCAGCCTTTGGGACTTGAGCTTAGTAGAATTTTTTTTTTTTTAACAAGTCAGAATAGTGCAAGTTAAGAGCAATATGAACACTAAACAAGCAAATTCAACTGGATGTGTACCTGTTAAATCCCACAAGAACCCTTCCAGGGCTGAAGTGTGAGGCCTGTGAGTTTCCTTGACAGGAGTCGACATTGCTTCACTCTGTTATAGTTAAAAATAGAGACCCTCTGCTTTCAAGGCCGTCAGTCCGGCACCTTTCACCAGCATTAAACTCACTTAAAAATGATTTGAAACACTACATTAAAAAAATCCTGGTAGATTTTTAGTTCAGAGTACAAATAAACAAGTTGCTGTTTGTGTTCCAGATATTTTTAAAAAATATGGTCTGGTGAGTGGAGAATGGCAGCTCAGGAAAAAATGCTGGCTTAGAGGACCAAAAACCTAAGAGGGTGAGAACGTTTTAGAAGCCAGCTTTTCTTTAGAAGGAGCACAGGAGAGGGGGGAAGCGGAAGAGAAGGAAGAGAAGTGGGGAAGAGAATTTTTTGTTCCAATAATCCCATGGTTTTCAGCGAGGTCAAAAGTCTGAGAGTTCTGCAGAGCCTTGGGGAGTGGGTCTAAGGAAAACGTGACCTTCCAAGGCCAGCAATTCTGACACTGATTCAAACCGTAGCCTTAGGGGGTAGCTATCTGATGAGAACAGAGGGAGGGGTGGCGTGGATACATGACATTTACCATTGGTAGGAGACAGGCCCCAGCAGCTTGTGCAGTCAGTTCCGTGAGAGACGTTTCCAGAACAAACAGAGTCACGTCTTAATTGCCTGCATATGGATTTCCCACTTGGTAGAGTCTTTTAAAATCTGCAGCCGGCACCTCTCTCTAACTTGCACCCTCCAAGGGTTCCTTCATTTCATTATCGGAGAGTCTACACTTTGAGAATTCAGAAGTATTTGGAAACCAAACGCAGGCAAAACTTGCTGGATGTGTATTCTCCTCTGGGTAAATGAAAATGCAGAAACAATGTAATGTTTTTCAAGCATAAATACCAAAGGCTTTTTAACTATCTTTTGTTTGGGGAAATGGAGCTGATACTCGTTGAGTGCTTCCTAAATGGTTATGCCTTGCTTCTCTTGCTTAGAATTAACTAAGAATTGACGGAAGGCTTCCCTACGCCCACCCCAAATGCAAGTCATTTAAGTTTTCTTACTAATTTTTTTCAGAGGACCACAAGGTTAAACAAAAGGCATGATTTCTTTGATAATAAGAGCTTTTTAAAAAAAGGTCACCTTGACCATTTAAGAGTTCTCGCTCTCTCCCTCTTTTTTTTTTTTTGCAAGTTAAAATATTGAATATTGTGAGTGAAGAATAATATAAACACTAAACAGGCAAATTTCAAAACTCCATATGTGAAAGCTGGTTTTTAAACAATGAGAAAATCAGGCATTGCCCATTTATAGCCTGTTGAAAGCCTGTTTGAGGTACTTGTTGAAACAAAGCGAGAACTCTCTTGGTCTACAAACCTTCTCTAGCTTCTTAAAGGCAGTCTCTTTGGATGCTAAGGGATGCCCCATAACTTCTGTGAATTTTGTCTTTTCTTTCCCGCCTTACCCTGACTAGAGGAGCTTTGCTCTGAGAAAGCAGCAGGACACTCTGGCTAAGAACGTGGACTTGGGGTGGATTCCTTTTCCCGTCACTCCCTTGTTCTGTTGGAATCACTTTCTGAGCTTCTCTTTCTTCTTCTCTAAAATAAGGACTGTAATACCTCCCTTACAGGGTTTTTGTGAGCATTAAGTGAGATAATGTATTGAACGTGGCTTCGCCCTTGCCAAATGGAAGTTATTTTATAATGAGCACTCCGTCCTTATCTGACAATTGAACAGGCACTGCGGAGTCCTTTGTCACTCAGCCATAAAAACCGTGCGGATATTTCCCTGAAATGTTCGTAAACATCTGGAAACAATTTAGTCTGAGGACACTTTAGGTAACTAAAGGGACTCATTCTCAAAATGAATATACAGTCTCAGGAGACGCTGGGGTCAAAGAGCAAGTGACCAAATACTTCTGCTCCATCCAAAAAGCTCTGTGGCAAGAGAAGGGGGAAAAAGAAAGAGAAAGAAAGAGAAGGAGTGGGAAAGAGAAATAGCTAAGCAAAGAATATTTTGATTGAGAAGCAACGCGCAGCTTACTCTAATTTAGAAGTCAAAGCATCCAGACTATGCATCCGTTTACTTGCTGTGGGACCTCTAAATTCATCATCATACTACTGAAAAAATTGCTGTTATTGCGATTATTTTTCGATTACTCTAGAGATCTTGCGAGATAAAATAAATCCTAGAGCTCCCCATTGATGTTGGACCGAGAAAGCAGTGTAAAATAAGAACTTTAGGAAACACTAACACTCAAAGTACAATGTGAGTTAAAAAAAATGTGATGTTACATGGCGTTGATATATATTTCTGGGATTAAGCTGTACTGGGGCAGAAAATTAAGGTATCTGATTTTTAAACTTTTTGTTAAAAATTGTTTTTATTTAACCAATCTATTTGAAAAAGCAATTGAATTTTAAAAGTTTGTTCTTAAAGATAGTATTACGTTAGATATGTTTCAATGGCTTCCAATTTTTAATTTTTCTCAAAATGTAATTTGAAATTAGCGCTCAGGATTATCCAGACTTTAAAAATTTATTTACCAATAAAATTTTATTTTTTAAAAAAGTTAGAACCTTACTTATTTAGCCAAGTAAGGACATTTAAATAAACCTCCTACCATTTCGTTTTACAAAAGAAAGGACATGATAGTGCCAAGATAATAAAATGACTGTACTCTCAAAATAAAATAAATGAGTATATTTAATTTATGAAAATTAACTCTGTTTTACTTATTCCTCCCTCATTTTATTGTAGAACTTGAAGACTTTGTCTTTTTTCTGAGAATTGTTTACTGAGAATCTTTGATGACTTGTTATTTTTTGCTTCCTATACCTTAGCTATATACTTGCTAATTTCATCACTGAAACTTATTTGATGATTTTGTGCTGACTCAAGTTCATGTAAAGTCTGTATTACTCTTTAGCTATGCATCTTTTGGCTCTTAGTTCTGTGACAATAAAATGTCATCAATATACCTTAGTAACTGGCCGCACATTTAAAACCAGATGAAAGATACTCTGAGCTAAGAGGAGATATTTGGGACATTTTCTTCAGGAATTACCACTGATGTGAGATTGTACTTAATCCGTCAGCATATATTTTTTCCTAACCCATTGGTTCCCAATCTCAGATTCCCCAACTTCTTGGAGACAATAATAGAAGACTTTTTTAAAAAGTGATTTTAAAAAGCCTAATGAAAGTGTATGTTTACTCTGTACAGTCAAAAACAACTTCAAGATATTTTGACTGGATTAATATTAATTTAACGTGATTTTGTGGAGCCTTGTACAGTTCTTAGAACACAGTAGGGACTCATTAAGGAGCTGAGTGAATCCATGAATGAGTGATATTCCTGGCGTCACAGACTAAATCGTATCATAGACTGACACTTTTTACTTTACTTATTGCAAGTGATAAAATATAGTTTATTTAATAGAAAAGGTTTTAAAACACATAATCCATGAGGGGAAGCAGTTCATGGGGCTGAAAAGATCGAGAGTATTCATACTTTTTGTAAAAATATGAATGGAAAAGAATATGGTTCCAGGGGCCTGTTATTTATCAGCTTAAAAAATCGTTTTCCTTTCTTAAGATATTTTTCTTACTTTTGGGCACCAGGTGGCGATATGGGGTGAGGTGTGGGGTGCATGGGACATAGAGGTTGGATTGTGTCATAGAAAGAGGGAAGATGTGGCTATCTGGAGAGGAAAGTGATCAAATTTAATACTCAGTGTGTGTGTGTGTGTGTGTGTGTGTGTTTGAGAGGCAGATGGACAAATTCAAAAAAGAAAACTTTGTGAAGATGTGATTACATTCTGGCTGAGAAAGACTAGGTTGGCATTCCTCATCTCTATGAAGTACTTTTCTCACCAGATTCCATGCAATATATTATTTGGAAAATTTAGGGGCTGCTAGGTCTCCAGCTCTTGCTGGCCATTTTGATTAGCGCTTCATTATACATAAGGTCCTTGTCTCTCTACGCCCTCCCATTCCTCCGACTTTGACCGAGCACCTACAATGTCCCCTGCACTGCCATGAGCACCAGGAATACCGTGTGAGAGAAGGTCTGGTCCCGAGCCCTAGGAGCTCAAAGTTTAGCAGAGGCAGACTGTGAACCCTAAATCAGCCATGTGTCACGGGTTCCAGTTGGAGTCAGGATCGAGGCAGGATACGAAAGGGCCACAAAGGGGGGAGTTGTCAGCCCAGTGGGCAAAGAAAAACTCACCCATTGACCTTGAGCCAAAGAGTGGAACATGAGTAGATGTTCATCATTTAGAATAAATCGGAGAAGGGAAATTACTATGATAGTCAAATCTTCTACCATGAACAGTTTAAGTGTATGTGGTATATACGAGAAAAGTTGGATCTTAGCATTTATGGTCATGCTCATAAGCACAATCAGAGGTTAACATTAGTAGCTTAGTTTTTGAATTTGGAATGTGAGAAAATACACGTTTGGTAAAATTCAGCTTCCCCACTTCCTCACATATATAAGAATTTGTGTGATATATGATAAATATAATAAATAATGTTATTATATGATATATAATATTATTAAAATATATTATAATTTGTGTGACTATAATAAAATTGGACTTTAAGCATTCAAATGCTTTTATTGGGTCAGGGTAGATTAAATATATGCCACCTGGATTATGGGCCAGAGAGGCCCTGGAAGTGTGGCAACAGGAATAATTTGAATAAAATGAAATTTAGAGGCTATTCAGAGGGGTGGAAATTTAAGAAAATGTAAGAGACTAGAAATATCCTTAAGTTAGCTTGACGAAGGCACTGCCGCGGGCATCAGAACAAGGGAACGCACCGCACGGATTGGTAGGCGCAGTCTGTTGGAAAAGGCTTCATTGAAGAGAGAAGGTACTAATGGTCTTGTCTAGGCAGACAAAAAGGGTCTAGAGAGAATAATGTGGTAAAAAGGTGCTTTGCAAAATTTGAGGATGGGTAATAGCACGAATGCAGGTTTCAAGAGGCTGTGGAGAGAGTAGGGTAAGCCTTCCAAATGAGGGTTCTATTTTATTCACCATTGTTTTTTCGTTGCCAATCACAGACCTGGAAGATTGTTGCTCAGAAGGTATTTGTTGAAAGAATAAATGAAATAAAGCAAATAAACTGGGTGCCAGCAAGCAAAGATTGGATTAAAAAATATTTGTTAGCCAACCTGGGAGTGAAATATAAAGTAATATCTTTTAGAGACTGTTGATGGATTTAATTGGGTCAAATTTATATAAATAATGAGAACCAGCTTGCTCTTATGGATTTGCCACTCAAATGGATTCTGACATCACTGAGAAGATATTTATTTCCTTCCCTCCCTCCCCCTCTTCCTTCTTTTTTTCTTCCCTTCCTCCCTCCCTCCCTTCTTATTCTTTTTCATATTTCTTGTTTTTATTTCAGGTATATTATTATGTTAATTCTTTTGCTCAATTCCATTCTTTCCTCCTTCTCTCCCTTCCCCTCCACCACCTTTTTCATTTTTCCCCTCCTCCCCTCCCTTCTTTCTCCCCTACTCTTGTGTGTTGTGATGATAATTTTGAAAATAAATGAAATAAAGGAGCATAATCCCAAGGATTAATGTAAAGTAAGAAAATATTAACCCTGTGCTCTGGTGGTCAACAGAGTTCCAGCTGCAGTTGCAGGAAACTACGCAACCTTCTGTTGGGGTGGGAGGATGCCGTTCTCTAAGCCTGCCTTATTACAACATTTATTCAAGAAATATTTTATGTACAGTTACTGTGTACTTGGCACTGTGTTAAGCACTCTGAGGTATACAAAGTTCTTGAGAACTTTCTTCTTCTTTTATGAAACTTAGGAGGTTATATGTGAGTCTAGAATCTAGACTCTAGATATACACGTAAACAAATATTAATATACTATCAAGTGGAAAGTGATGCTGCCATGAGAAGGAAAAAAATTGCATAGCACAGAAGTTGTTCTCATCTTCGCAGTCCAAAATTGGAGCAGGATCCATTCAAGTTTACATTTCTAGGAAATAATATACATTTATATTAACAATTGTCCAAGATCAGAAATTCTTTCTTAATAACTGACACAAATCCTTATAGGTTAAGAATCCAATTTCTTATTTTCCATAGTTTCAACACTTTTGATTAAGTTCTTAATTTGAAGGGTTTCACTCAAGAGAAGAGCCTAAAAAATCCAGTAAATGGGATTGGTAAGCCTGTTGGGATATTCTTCCTTGATTCACTATTGAATTATATTTTAGAATGTAGCTAACTCTCTAGAATGTAAAGGATCACCTTACCTTATTATTAAGTTGTTGAGTGTATTTGATAAAAATTTAAAGCATTTTTATTTCAGGCCGCTAGAGTTCTATTAGTATTTGAGAATCAGGTCTGTCCCTGTTGTAAAATCTTTTTTTTTCAAGATAAGAAGTGATAATCTACAACAAGTATCAAGGATTGAAATAGGTCCAGTAAAAAACCTTCATGGAAATAAGTCAAAAAAGTGAAAAAAAAACACCCCAAACCATTAACACACACTCTTTCTCTCTCTCAGACACACACACACACATACACCCACACACACACACACACACACACACACATACACGCACACCTCTTACATTTTTCTTGTAACTGAGACTTTTGGAATTTTTATATCATCAAAAAGGCTTACCTTTTGCAGAAAGCTCTTGACCCCTGGGTACCTTGGGAAATTTTAGGACCTGGCCTAATCCTATATATATTCCAGACAAATTTTGACAGCCTTTTTGCTTTTCATCATTAAGTGATCCTGGAACGTTTCCTAAATAGCCGGGTATGTTAACAATAGCATCGTGATTCAGTTCCAACCCAACCTTCAATTTATTCTACTTAGGCTAGTCACAGCATTTTTCCCTAGTCTTTCTGTGACCTAAGCCATTCCGGGAGACTGCCATGTGTGCTGTGAATATTTGTAGAGTTCTCAGGAGACAGAAGCTATAGAAAAGCCAAATACCATGGTTTTGTTATTACTACTAATCACAGGGCTCTACCTCAAAGAAAGGAGAGTGAGAAGCGATGAATTAGCGTTGATAAATGACCTGCAAAATAGAATCTGCTGTAGAAAGGTTCTAAATATACTATAAAGAGTGGAGACAGCATGCAAATGTGATTAGGGAGGTGGGGTCAGAGGGCAAATGCTGGAATATGGGGGTACTTAGGGTCGGTGTGACCGAATTCTACTATGATGTAATTTCCTGCACATACCAATCTCAGAGGCAGGCTTTCAGGAAACAGGATATTTGATATGGCGGGGCTGCCTTTCTTGTGAAGGGTACCAGGAAAGAACAACAGTTGACTTTCTTGCTGGGCTGTGATCCTCCACTCTGCCTACCCCCTACCCCTGACTAAACTCAACACTCGCTGTTGTAAATAATTTCAAAATATGCGTTGTTATGTAAAACATGCTCAGCCAGGCTCTTAAAAGGAAAACTTTTAGGAATAAGAAATTTGATACTATGAATTGTATGATGGAAGGTCGATAATGGGGTTGATGTAGCAATTTATTGCTTGACATTTCTTTGGAAGTTGAATCAAAAAGATAAGAAGCTCAGATCTTGAATCAGACTAAATTTATAAGATGAGGTAGAATATCAAATGAAATTTATTCTCTGAGAAATCTGATCTAATGGGAGAAAATGGAATGGAGTGGAAAGGCAATGAGTCTGCCTATCATAAAACTCAGATGACAATAATTCCATCATATTTGTACATATTTGTTTCTGAATTTTCATGTTTTCTCGCTGTGAGAAATGGGAATACTATTGTTCACCACATGAAGATTCCGTGAAGCAAATAGAGTTTTAGTTTTCTAAAGCACTTTGCAGTTTTCTCTGAGGAAGGTTGCTGCCACGAAGGACTTTATTACCACATACTTTGGTTTCCAGGTGCAAGTGTGTCCAAACCCCAGGTGCAAATATATCCAAATTTCAGCACCATAAGCTTTCAGTTTCTCACTTGGGTTTTTTATAGTACCTGCCAACACATGAAACACAGTAGAAAGGTTGGATCAATTTTTAAAATGAATTTAGGAAAAAATAGTAACACAGAATCTTTGAATTCAGAGTTGAAATTTAGAGCTTATAACTGATCAAACCAAATCTATTTGGGAAGCTGAATTTCCTCCTCTGGAAATTTCCTCTCAGCCTTGTTTAGAGATTTTTACAGATAGGGAGTATACTGTTTCCTTTGTAGGGTGGATATTATTTTTATAAAACATATATGAAAATTCTGCATATGTGTATGAAAATTCTGCATGCATAATCTATATATCCATTCAGGAGAGGCATATTCCTTATATAATTGCATTTTCTGGTTCAAAAGCTAGTCACAGGGGTTGAGAAGTATGAGCATACTTATGGGAAAAATAGAATTGGTATAGTCCTAAAAATCTGGGAAATGTACTCACAGTATTTACTGCTGTTTTAAGAAAGCATATTTATGCTTTTAGTACCAAGCACAACTTTTTATTGATTCAGGACTTCTACTATTTTACAATGAAAACAGATTGTAAATAAAACTGTACCAATTTTTTTTTCTTCTCTTGTGGTAACCAAATGCTTTCAGCCACTGGAGTCTAATGAGTAACAGCTGGGATTGAAGTTTTCCTATAGATAAAAATTAAAAGGATGATAAGATCTAAGGATTTTTTTGTCGTTAGAATAACAGTAGACTTAGGAATTAAGAGGAGGCTAAAGGCACCAGTTCTTGTAATTTGTGATTCATCCTCTTCACCTAATAAGTTAGGAAACTGGCAGAATCTAACAATCCAATGCATTGGGAGAGATGCTGAGGCGATCTGACCTTATTTGGAGTTACAAGAACTTGCAATGGAAGAGTCTCTCTCCCCAGTAGGAATGGTTTCACTCGATATCTTTGGAGGCCCGATTTGCAAGATTTCTGATATTAGTATGACTAAATACAATAAGCGTACCCCATGGACTATTAGAGCTAAAAGGAGCTAGAGAGGATGTCCTTCCAAACCTCTTACTGGCAAAATGAGGAAACCAAAGTGACTTGCACAAGATCAGCCAGCTAGCAGCATAACTATGACTGGAGCCCGAGTCCCTGCTGAATGCCCATATGTTCTACCATTGGCTTTCCCATGGCTGCATTATGGTTACAGCCACTCAAGATGCTATATAAATATGTCATGCATAAATGCTCAGTCACTTGGTTTTTTCCCTCTTTTTACCAAAACCTTTGTAGACCATATTTGATGCTAGTGTCATCTGTCTGTTCACATATGCTCGGTGGAAGGAGTAAGGGTCCTGGGGTGGAAAGGTCATTCTTTTATGCTGGAGATATGTGACATCATCGACCACAGTTAGATAGAAGAGAACATTTTCTGCTTCAGAGTCAGAACCAAAATCCTCTATACTTCCAGTTTTGAGTTCTTGAACATACAAACTTCCAGGCAATTATATTTCCTATTAATTCAAACTCACTTCTCCAGTCAATGAGAAATCTCTAAGGGGTCTGAGTGTGTGTGCACTCTCTCTCACACACATTTCTTCATGTGATAAGTATGAACTTGCATCTTTCCCCCCAAATCTCCTGATTCCTATTTTCTCTTTGCACTTCTTTTCCTGGGTATACTTCCCCCCTCCATATTCTCTGGGACCTTTGCTGGAACATTAGTTGAAATCATAGCACATACTTAGGAGCAACTTAGGATGATTTTTCTGGGATCTTCTGGATGTCTAGTGTGGAGAAATAATATGTAAGCATACTTTTCTTTGGACTTCAACGTGAAGGTTTCGTTTGGCACTTCGGTTTCCTCTGTCTATGGTGGTGGGCATGACCAAAGACCAGAACAGAAAGAGGGAGAGAGAGGATCAACATGCGCCTCACACCTGCGCTGGTCCCCCGTTCAACGTGCAAGGTGGGCAGGAGAAAAGGAGAGTGACACATGAAAAGTCCCAGGGCCATATGGCGGTAAGCCAAGCCAGGCATGCTTGTCTGTGGCTATTTGAAAACCCAGTGCGTGTTATCCTCACTCCGCAGGAACAGCGGTAACTCCATTGTCAGCCATGACCGGCGGTGACATGTCTCTTAGAGAAAAAGAGGCAACCCTGAATCTTAATATCATATTTTATGTCTACATCGCCTATTCCCTAATGTGCAGTTGTCAGAGAGGAATGTACCGCAGTATTCCAATAGTTATGAAAAGACAACATAAGGTGCAGCCAGCGGTCCAGAAGGGATGTGGTTAAGATTTGTCAAGCTATTTGAAGTCATTTTTAAGTAAAAATACCTCACTCAATGACTCTTACGAATCCAATTTTCCAGTTAAAAAAAGGGCAAAGAACACATTTTGCCATTTGTGCTAGAGATTAATATCCCTTTATTTACATGCAAATTACTTTATAAGCTAGGAAAACCTATAAAATTTTAAAGGTTCCACACTGGGGGCTTACACTAAGAGTCTTTGTCAAATAAAATGAATTCTCGCAGATCTGCTTTGAGCTACTTTCTTTGCCTCTAAGCACAGCCTCTCTTAGAGGAAGGAAACAGTAAAGTTCTCACAGAGAGAGAAAACGGTTACCACTCAGTAAAAATCCCTGGGCCTTGCTGTATGAAAGCTTTAATTTAGCTCGGCGCACTCCTCCATGAGTTAATTTAGAGCACCAATAAAAGGAGATTATTTTTGGACTAAGAATCTGCCTAGCACATTCTTTGAACTTAATAGAGCTAAATAAAGCTATCCAAACTCCTGTGATTTTCAGAGGAGGTCATCTACAAGCGATAGCCCTGCGATAGTTTTTATGAACATAGCAGACCAAATGTGAAGGAACATTCTCTAATCTGGAGAGATTAGGGGCCTTATACATGAATAGACCCACTTCTTAAACACACATTAACTGGAAAAGATACGGAATGTGAACATGCCGGCGCATGCTCTCCGGGCAGGAGGCAGCCAGGAGAGATGGAGGCCTACAAGCGAGATAAGCCATGTCTTAGCTGGGGCTGTGCCGTGGAACTAACTTCCATCGGGCAAACGGCTTAATCTCTTTGAACTTCAGTTACTTTACTGTAAAGTGAGAACGATGATCACCCTTGAAGGGTTATGATATTGCGTGTGTAAAGGTTTATAAATTCATAATCATCTCCAAGTGCAATATTTTGGTTTTGATTGTTTTCCTTGCCTGTATTGACCTTTTCTATTTTCTTCTGATAATAAATGTAAAATAAACTCATAGAAAATTAGAGAAGAAAGGAAGACAAGGAAAAAAATGTCTATTATTGCATCCCTCAGAGGTGAACACTTTTAACATTTTGATTAATTTTCTTCCAGTCATTTTGCTGAATATTGTTTTATATAATTAAGAATATACCATATATGTAACTGGGTTCCTTAAAAAATCCTTATCAGGATTTTTGTCACTGTGTCCTTTCATGACATTAAAAAGCCTTTATATAACATAACTTTTAATACCACACATTACTCCTCCATCACTATCATCTTTATCAAGATCATCGTCATCATTTATTGAACACTATGTGCCAAACCGTATGTAAGTGTTTTACATATATTACGTTATTTTACTTCATTCTCATGAATTATTAATGTTGTAAACTGAGACAAATATAGCCAATAAAAACAAAAATATTGAGGAGAATCATATTAATCTATAAGCTTTGTGCCTCTGAAAGAAACTCCAGGACCATTTAAACTAACTTAATTGGCAACAAGGTGAGAGAAACATTGTTAATTGTCTTGTACTTCTTTGGAAAGTCAAAGCTAAAAAAGGATATATACCTATGTATGTCTCTTGAGAGAGATCTCTTACCATTATATAACCACTTGAGGGAATTTTTTTTGTTTTAATTTAAAGACTGGAAAACAAAGCATCTCTTTGTTTTTCTGTTCCTAAGAAATGAAATCATTTAAAGATGGGCCAATGCCTCAGTGCAGAGCAAAAAGGCTGCTTCCAAGGATACATAGGCACCATTCAGGGTTTCGGAGGTTATTTGAGAATCACAGCAGAGACCTTTTGCTTATTAAAATCCGCTATTTTTTTCTGACTATCTCGCCTCTTGAAGCAGCTCAGAGGAATAACACCATATTATTTCTTTAGCTTTCGGAAACCAATCTTGTCCTTTCCATTTTCACCCAGAGAACACATTCAGAGCAGAATGGGAGCACAGTCGCTGCCGACTTGCTTTGGCCAACGATTCATAAGAAATGATTGTTGCACAAGTGTCCTGTCTCTCTGCTGAAAGCCTGCCGGTGCCCCCGCCCGGGCTAGACGGGGCGAAGGGAGACAGAGTGCTGGAGATGAGGGAGTCCGCCCATAAAGGGGCAGGGGTGGGTGAGGAGGGGTTGAGGGAGTCTCTGGAGAAGAGGCCCCTGGCTATTAACTTTCTAATCCTCCCTTCAGCGAGGCCCTTTGGCCGCCAAGACTGTTGTTATCCTGTGTACGGTGTTGATGGTCTGTAATCCTTTGTCAGAGTAATTGACGGTGAAGTCTGCACTTTTGCAGCTAATGATAAATAGAGCTTTTCAAGGTTGTAATTTCTCGTTTAACTGATGCCAGTTGCAAATACTTTGTGCTGAGGAATAATTCCACTCTGCCAAATAAAATACAGTGGAAGTCTGTGGTGTGTTTTTCAGCTTATTGTTAGTCACAGCTTGCCTGACAGAGCACTTTCTATGCAGGAGATAAACGCTCAGGCCGCCCGGCTGCCAATTCCAGCACAGAAAGGACTTTTCTTGGGGAACAGACTTTTCTGTTTCTCCAGCAAACATTAATAAGGGTTTTATTTTTATCTTTCCTTTTTTTTTTTTTTTTACTTTTTATTTTGATTCTTTTACAAAATCCTTTCAGAGGCATAATGTTTGGTTCCTGGGAGTGAGAATTGAGTTTTTAAATGTGTCTCACTTCTTTCTTTGTCCCATTCTGGAGCTCTGATTTGTGCCCAGCTCCTCCAGCTAAATGGCAAGAAGGTGACTCTCTAATCAGGTCGCAGAAAACTCTATTATAGGCAGCAGGCTTAGGGAAGAAGTTCCCCAAGAGTCTGCCCACCTCAAGACTGAAGGGAAAGAGTACATGGGGCTGGGGGATGGCAAAAAGAGGAGGAATAGGCTTCCTGTGGGCTAGAAAGGAAACCGTCTTGCTTGGATCTAGACTGAGATCACTGCCTTTAAAAATGAAACAAAGCCACACAAAAATACGCTGAGAAACACCAATGTGTTTCAATGTACACGTGGATAGATTTCTAGGGTTTTCAAACATATGGATATACTCATATTTTTTAAAGGTGGACAATATTTTTTTTCTTTTTTTTCATTTCAGAATATTATGGGAGTACAAATGTTTTCATTACACGGATTGCTTTTGTACTGCTTGAGTCAAAATTATAAGTGCGCCCATCACCCAGATAGTGTACCTTGTATCTGTTAGGTATTATTTCACATTTCCCATCCTCCTCCCTCCCACCTGCATTATTTCCATTGAGTTTTACTTCCATCTTTGCACATGAGTGCTGATCAGTTACTTCCAATTTAATAGTGAGTACATGTATTAGTTTTTCCATTCTTGCAATACTTCACTTAGGAGGATGGTCACCAGTTCCATCCAGATTGTTGCAGAAGATATTAATTCATTTTATTTATGGCTGAGTAGTACTCTATGGTGTACACATATAGTATTTTATTAATCCACTTATGAATCGATGGGCACTTGGGTTGATTCCACATCTTTGTGATTGTGAATTGTGCTGCAGTAAACATTCTAGTGCAGGTATCTTTTTGATAAAATGACTTTCTTTTCTTTGGGTAAATACCTAGCAGTGGGATTGCTGGATCAAAGAGTAGGTCTACTTTTAGTTCTTTGAGGAATCTCCATACTATTTTCCATAGAAGTTGTACTACTTTGCAGTTCCACCAACAGTGTATATGTTCCTTTCTTTCTGCATACATGCCAGCATCTATTGTTTTGGGACTTTTTGATAAAAGCCATTCTTACTGGAGTTAGGTGATATCTCATTGTGGTTTTGATTTACATTTCTCTAATGATTAGTGATGTTGAGCATTTTTTCATATATTTATTGGCCATTAGTCTGTCTCCTTTTGAAAAGTTTCTGTTTATGTCTTTTGCTTATTTTTAATGGGGTCGTTTGATTTTTTCTTGCTGATTTGCTTGAGTTCTTTGTAGATTCTGGTTATTATCCCTTTATTGGATGTACAGCATGTGAATAGTTTCTCCCATTCTTCAGGTTGTCTATTTGACCAATATTTCTTATGAATATAGGTCCAAAAATCCTGAATAAAATTTTAGCAAACCAAATTCAGCAGCACATCAAAAAAAATAATCCACCATGACCAAGTAGGCTTCATCCCAGGGATGCAAGGATGGTTCAACATATGTAAATCCATAAATGTGTTTCATCATATAAACAGAAGCAAAAATGAAGATCATATGATCATTTCAATAGATACAAAAAAAGCATTAGACAAAATTCAGCACACTTTTATGATAAAAACTCTTAATAAAATCGGCATAGATGGAACATAACTCAAAATTATACAAGCCATAAATGGCAAACCCACAGGCAACCTCATACTGAATGGGGAAAAGTTGAAAGCATTCCCTCTCAGGGCTAGAACAAGACAAGGATGTCCACTGTCACCACTTCTATTCAACATAGTACTGGAAGTCCTAGCCAGAGCAGTCAAGCAAGAGAAGGAAATTAAGAGTGTCCAAATGGGGAAAGAGGTCAAACTATTGCTTATTGCTGATGATATGATCTTATATCTAGAAAACCCCAAAGATTCCACCAAGAGATTCCTGGAATTGATAAATAAATTCAGCAAAGTTCAGGCTATAAAATCAATGTACACAAATCAGTAGCATTCCTATAAACCAACAACAGTCAAGCTGAGAATCAAATCAAAGACTCAATACCTTTCACAACAGCTACAAAGAAAATAAAATACCTAGGAACATATTTAACGAAGGAGGTGAAAGATCTCTACAAAGACAACTATGAATCACTGAGGAAGGAAATTGCAGATGATGTAAACAAATGGAAAAACATATGATGCTCATGTATTGGCAGATCAACATTGTTAAAATGTCCATACTACCCAAATGATTTAGAGATTCAGTCCAATCCCCATCAAAATACCAATGTCATTTTTCACAGATCTAGAAAAAAATAATTCTATGCTTCGTTTGGAGCCAGAAAAGAGCCTGAATAGCCAAAGCAACCTTAAGCAATAGGAACAAATCTGGCGGCATCACTTTACCATACTTTATGCTATACTACAAGATTATAGTAACCCAAATAGCATGGTACTGGCACAAAAATAGAGACATAGACCAATGGAACAGAACAGTGAACCCAAATATAAAACCATCCACATATTGCCATCTGATCTGTGACAAAGGAGACAGCAATATTCACTGAGGAAAAGAATCCCTATTCAATAAACGGTGCTGGGAAAATTGGATAGCCACATGCAGAAAATTGAAACAGGATCCATATCTCTTACCATTCAGAAAAATTAATTCAAGATGGATAACAGACTTAAATCTAAGACATGAAATCATAAGAATTCTAGAAAAAAGTGTAGGAGAAACTTTTCTCAATATTTTCCTAGGCAAAGAATTGATGAAGAAGACCACAAGGGCAATCACAGCAATAATAAAAATAAATGGACTTGATTAAATTAAAAAGCTTCTGTACAGCCAAGAAAATAATGAACAGAGCAAATGTACTCATATTTAAATATACAAGTGGAGTTAGCAATTTAAAAATATCCTTTTGTCAATTTTTTAAGCAAATGAATTTCCATATTTGATTTTATGCTTTTGGAAATGATTTTTTATGAATCAAGTTGCTTCTAGTGAGGATTTCTAGGAACCCAGGAGGGTCACCTGGTCTCAGGTGGAATGTTGGATGGTGAAGACACTTGTAGCTAGCAGAGTTGTATTACTGCAGGTTCTAATATAGGGGGTGGAGGAACCTTTAAGGTATATATTTAGACAGTTTAGAAAGTCCTTCAGAGCTTTTTAGTACATTAAAAAAAAATCACATGCCTTTGTGTCCTGAATTTGCACTTTTCTCCCATAGTAAGTGGGATATACATAAACTTCATAGATTAAAAGAAAGATGATCAGGAGAGTTAAAAACAGGGAAGAAAGTGGGAGATGATAGAGATATTATGGTGGAAGTTTAGGAATCAGAGAGGCCTCGACCATTCTAACCATTAAAAGTAGCAGGACAAGCCACATTATTAGAATCGCCTGTTTGAATCTATAAAGCATCGATGTCTGTCTCATGCCAAAAACAAGCTCCATGCAGTTACCATGATGCTGTCTGAAAAGCAAAACTGCTCCTGCCACCCACTCCCCTGCTGAACCCATCACTGTCTTCCCTGCACCAGAGGACGAAGTCCGAAAGCCTTGGCATGTTGTCAAAGGTCCTCCTCCCCAGCTTCATCTTTCTGCTGTTCTCAAACCTCCCACGTGCTCAGCTGAGGCAACGCTGGAAAATCATGATCGTGTCAATTACCAGCACTGCATTCTTGAGAAGTCTGCTTTTCTGAACCTCTAAAATTAGGACGCTGACACAGGTCTTCACAGGGCTGTTGTGAGGAATAAACTAGGTGAAAATCCACTATTAGGAATGAGTAATACTGCCTTTTATCACCCCGCTCTGTTCGTTACAAATAGCCTTTTTCCACTGGTCAAAATGTGTGATTTTTCCTTCGAAATGTGGTGCAATTAGTTCCTCTTTTTTTGTGGTTCTTTTCTTATCTATTATCTCATCTATCAAGGTACAGTTAGTTGATACTTGCTTTGTATCACAACTTTCCAATATATATCCTCCATTATTTTACTTACATTTCTTTTTGAAGTAACTTTCCTTATGTGTGTTTTCCTTGTGGGGGTGGAGACCATTGACCTTTCATACTCACAGCAAGTAGTTGTTCAATAAACATGTGTTCCATTAAATTGAAAGAAAATAAAAGATAGGAAATCTAAATAGTGATTTGTCATTGCAACTTAATTTGAATTCCGTGGCTTAAAGGTTCATTTAAGCCTTGGACATCAACTCAGTTTAATTTGTGGGCATCTGGTCATTCCGTCTCTACTCAGGCCAATTGCTTTGCTTGTTTTGTTGAAGGATAATAAATTCAGAGGTTATAAAATTTCCTTCCTAAAAACTATTAAGAAGTAGAAGAACTTTTTTTTTAGGTAAAAAGAGATTTTATTCAAAAGGATTACTGCAACAGGGAGAATGCTCCAACCACAAGTTTTGCCAATGTCCAAGAGTCAGACAGAAATTAGATTTTATTTATTATTATTATTATTTTTAATTGACATATAATAATTGTATATATTTATGGGGTACAGTGTATACAATGTGAAATGATCAAATCAGGGTAATTAGCATATCTATCACCTCGAACAACATTTTCTTTGTGTTGGGAACATTCAAAATCCTATTTGCTAGTTATCTGAAAATGTAGCATAAATTATTATTAACTATGGTTATCCTACAGTTCTATAGAGCACTAGAACTTATTCCTTCTATCTAGCTGTAATTTTGTAGTCATTCACCAGCTCTCCCTACCTCCTACCCCTCCAAGCCTCTAATAACCATAATTCTACTCTCCACTTGGAAGAACTTTTAAGAACTGGAATTGTCAGACTCCTCCCTACGGAGCTGGCAGTACAGCACCACGGGCGTGTATGAGGGAAAAGCAGATCCACGTTTCTGTTGACAAATGTAATTTCTATCACAAAAGGACTAAAGAGAGAACTGCTTAACTTTTTAAGTGTGAGGCTAACAGTTCCTTAGATTGAGGCCTTTGCCCATGTTCATGCAAGAAGATATCAGATCTTGATTTAGTTTTCTTGTTTTTTCCATTGTTGTATCTTACGAGTATCCTCTGAAGGGTAAACACTTTTTTAAATTTGATTTTTATAGCACTTAAGGCAAAGACAGTATAATATGGCTCTCCCATAAATGGCAAGAGCAGAGTATTTCAAACAACTTGGGGATTCCAGAAAGCTGAGGTTGTGGCGGTTCAGTGATTTACGATGTCGAGTATAATGGATGGGTAGGAGATCCATGCAATTATCTTGTTCCCATTGGCCTTGCACATAATCAGATTTATGCTCCCACGATTCTGAGAAGGATTTATAACCCAGTTGATTAGAAGAAGAATAGAAATATCTTGCAGGCTGGAACTTCAATTCACAAAGCCAAATCAAATGCTCAGAAGTATTTCTGTGAAAGAAACACCTCTTACGAAAATCATATCATTGCAACCCAATCATATCAAGAAGTTGGTCTATTTATTTATTTCAACTTCTGGGTTAAAATTATACCCAACATACTTTCACAAATCCTATCCACTTTTTAAAAATTCTTCTATTATACTTAGTTTTTAGGAAGGAAATTTTATAACCTCTGAATTCGTTCAAGATCATTGGTTCTGTGAATGTCAAGTAGAGTAAAGCATTTTGGAACTGGAACTCTGTAGCCAAACAACCAGGTGTCAGCTGTGTGTCTTTGGCCGGGATGTTTAGCTAAGCCTTGATTTCTTCATCTGCCATATACAGATAATAATAATATTATTTAATATTATTCCTAGGGTAGTGAAATATGAAATTGCCCATGTAAAGCACTTAACAATGATTCTTTGCAAATAGCAAGTACTCAATAGTTGTTCTTAAGAAATATTTATTAAGTACTTACTTGGGAAATCATATTGTCTCAACATCACATTAGATCCTGGAAGGTATATAAGTACAAAATATTGTCTCTACTGTCACAGAGTTTATAATAATAATGTTTTATATGTGTAGTGTTTTTAGAAAAATCATCTTATTTGAACCTAACAACAACTCTTTAAGGTATTTAGGACTTTTTTTTTTTTTTTCATTTCTTGGGTACAAAACTGGAGATCAAGGAGAGTGAGTCAGTTTGCTGAAAACAGTGAGTGACAGGTTTGGCTCTCAGGCCTCTGTCTTCTAGATAGTGTCATTTCCAATGCACACGAGTCCTGCCCTCCGGGTAACTGGTTGAGGCTAAAATACGTAGAAAACAGAGAAGACAATATGAAAATATATATCCATATGCTAAATTGTGAGAATCAAGCAATATCTCAGAGTTAAGAAAAAAGAATAATTAATATGGCTTAGAGTAGCTGGGGAAAGCAAAATAAAAATAAAATTTTTAATTAAAGGTAAAAATAATCAACTTGTACATTGACCATTTTTAAATTCTGAGATAGAACTAAACATTGATATCCCTTGCATATTAAGTTAGATAAATGTGACTTTGCTTAGTTTTGCTAAAATGTGTTAATTAATGCATTTTTTGTTAAGATTGTATTGTGTACTTTTGTTATGCCATAAAGACATTTGGAATGCAAATGAAATAACATAAGTGAGGTGTTTTATGATCTTTGGAAGAAAGGCCTATATATAAATGCAACCTGTCAACTCTCAGAAGTTAGAACACAATAACATTGTCTCTCTTTCACAGAATTCTGTGAATTCTTTGCAACTGCACTGAGGATAAAGTGGAAATATAGATTTCTAGTTATTTTTCTGAGATTCAAAAATTTCTAGGCTATGGTTAACTTTTTGGCTTGAGACCACAAAAAACATGCTCCAAATATTCATCATATCCATAGGTTAAGTAGAGTACACAAGATGTAATTGATTTATTGGCCATTGGTCATTGCAGTCATTGTATGGGACTATATGCAAACTTGCCTTCTCAGCTGCACTGTGTTCTTAAAGGAACCTTGAGAAGCAAGACATGCTTTTGGAAAGCCAGTGACATACATCTTCCTGTCGCCTGTCCTTAGCCCCCACAAATGATGATCTTGGAGAAACTCAACTTCATGATAGTCTTTGTTGGAACAAAAAAAATGGTAAATAGATTTTCCCCAACAGATGTGCACCCTGTGTATAATAGACTATTCACCAGACTTTTTCTAATTTTAAATATTAGACTTTCACACTCAGTCTGGAGAATAAATTGTGTTTCTGGATCCTCTCCTTTTGGAAGAGGCATCAGCTTGGAATCTAACTAACAGGCCTAGCTTCTGTTGTTACTGGATGCTTTGTGCCATTATTTTTCCAGCCCTGACAAGAAACTGCTTTTCTAGAGGGACTCATAAAACTTACCTAGTGGCTTTGGTCTGGACTTTGAAACATACACTACAAATGGCTCCAAAGGCACACATACTACTTCCGTCCTAGGGGGACCGTCTCAATGTATACTCTCACAGTTTAATGCAAGGACATCCTTACTGATTCGTCTTTAACACACCTCATTCCTTTTTTCTTGTCACTTTCCTCCCTCCCCATTCCCCATGTTTGCATTACAGAGCAATTGAAGACCCCGTTTATATAGTGCTTGATTGTGCCAACCAGCATAATTTGGCAAGTGGCTTCACTTGGAACCTCACATACTCTGCCTTCGATTAGTTAAATTTTAAACCTCTGAAGTATCTATTTAAAATATTTTTTTGTTGTTGTTTACAGCTGAGTCCAGCTGGCAGTAATATCATGTGAGCCATTGTCTGGGAGCTCCTAGCAGAAATGAATATTCAAAGTGAGTTACCAGATATAGTTAGTCCTGGACTAGGTAATGATGACAGGTCCCTGCAGTTCTAGGGGGCTATGCAGAGCACCCACACAAACAAACCTTTTACAGCACAACAGGCGGGGCCTTTCCACCATGGACAATTGTGTTTGTTTCTGGTTCTCATGTTTATGCCACTGTTGTTCAGTTCAACTTAGGATTCTCTGAGCTAAGACACAGAACCGCTCATAATAGGCATGTACACACATGGGCACACACACACGTTTTGTAAGAAATTATACCCCCGCCCTTAAATGTTAGATTATTTTAGAACTCTAGAACTTTATAAAATAGTTTTTCATCTTTGTTCTCTTGTTGAATGTTTGAATATCTATTAAACCTGAATATGTTCTTTAAAAATTATATAAAAGAGGCTGGGCATGGTGGCTCACACCTGCAATCCCAGCACTTTGGGATGTAGCAAGGGTCATCTGCACTGCAGACTGGGCAACAGAGTGACACCAGTCTCTAAAAAAAAAAAAAAAAAAGAAAGAAGAAAGAAAGAAGAAAGAAAGAAAGAAAGAAAGAAAGAAAGAAAGAAAGAAAGAAAGAAAGAAAGAAAACTAAAAATTATCTAAAAGAAAATAAGTATTCGTGCATTGTTGAAATGACCCTGGTATCTGCAAAGATCATCACTAATGTTATTTAAAGCATTAAACACATTGCAGATGTGACCACAGAAATGCGTATCCATGGAATTACACAATATCTAGTTAATCCATTGTTAAATTCGTAGATTCTAAAATTGGAGATAATCAGTAAATCAATATATCACTCTTTACTGTATACCTATTTGAGGGCACAGATTTATCTATTGGTCAACTACTTGAAGAGGAATTTGTAATTTAAAATCAGAAAGAGTTATTAAAAACAATCTAATACTATGCCACTTTTTGACAGCAATAGAAATAGAAACCAGATTGGCAAAGTTACAGTCTTAAGATCACATGCCTTTCTAGGGCCAGACACAAGTGAGAACTCTAGCTGACTCCTAATCCATTGGAGTTCCTCTCTTCCCCATCATATAAAATTGTCTCTCATAAATTTCTATGAAAAACTTCTACCAATATTGGATTGCTGAAAATGTAGAAAAGAGCATAAAATTACTATTGTGTAAATCTGGTCTATGGCTATGACTACTTAGAGATATGCTTTGATATTAAAAAATGGACTCTCTCAGGCCAAGAAGTTGCCTATACAAGTATCATTTGGTGACTACCTAGGCTGAGTGGCCAGGAACACTCAGGGCCACTGGGCCTTGGAAGGACTGGGACTGATGCTAAAACTAGAAGTTTCCAGGAAAGGAAATCATAACAATCCTTCTAGCCAAGGAGCTTCCCCCTCAGACCAACAGATCTGTAGTAAAGGAAGAAGTCTGATGATGTTATTGAGGGAGGTGTGACCACTACTACTAGAAAATCCCAGTATGGAAGTAACCAAACCAAACGGAACAAAGTGAAGGAGCCCAGCAGGGGTCTGCAGAATACAGCTAAATAGCAAGAAAGGGAAATATTTGCTTTTAAATAACTCTCTCTTTGGCTGGATAAAAAATTTAAAATGCAGCTTAGGATGTCCTCACTTTTGGCCAAAGCAGTTACCATGCACACGCTTTCTTTAATTCATTTGTGGCAAACACCAGGTTTGGAAATCTGATTTTCCAAAATCCTTTCTCCTGTCTACTCAATCAGTATACGTTTTCTGTTAGAGTTGCTTGAGTTCATTAAATCTTCAGGTTTATTCCTAGGATACTTTATTTTAAAGGTGCTGACTTCTGATTAAGTTAACAGCATCATTAAACCCTGTGCCAGGTCAATCAGAATTAGAGAGGGGTAGAGAAGAAACAAGAAAGCCGGCAAATGAAAATGGTTGGGGAATGGTCTTGTAGTGAAAACAAACACTACCCTATCCAGTTTGTTTTTGCTCTTGGTTCAATGCATTACTATCAAACTCCTTTCTTAATAGTAATTTATTTATACATTGGGAAAATTTTGAAATTGGAGAAATTCAAAAAAAGATCCAAGGATATGGGAGAAAGAATGTTTGTAACTGTTGTTGAAGGCACATTGGAAACAGATGCCAAGGAAGAGAATGACCCACGTGGTGACTAAGGAGTCATCGTCCTTATCCTTGGTTATCCTCCTTTTTCTAGTTATCATTTTATTTTTAATCTATAAACCTTTTTATTAGGTCTTCCCTCCATCCTGCTTCTTCCTGTTATGAGTTGAGCAGCATGAACTCTTCTTGCCAACTTTCAGATGACAGAGATTTGGAAGCAGTGACCATGACATGAGTCACAGTGACACATAGATTACTCACAGGTTTCCACTCCAGACAGACAGAATCACCTATTAACAAGGACTTCATTAGGGCCGTTCAACAACAGGGGACATGATTCAATGGAATAAAATTATTCCACATGGATTTTTGGGTGTTTTATCCAAATTTAACTTTTTTTTTCTCATATGACCTTAGTGCATCAGCTTCCTTACTTGTTAAAACAGTTACATATCCCTGGAGAGGAAGTCACCGTATAATTAAGGTTTAGGTGTGGTTGACAGGCAGTAATGTTCTTGTATGTTGGAGAGTGAATTAGCCAGGCTTTTGCCCAAGCTCTTTTGCCAGTGAAAGGGAACAGAAAACACAGTTGCTAGAAATGACTGACTAGAAGAAAATACAGCCTAAAGCTAAACATATGTTTTTTAGAACATAGAGATAACTGTACCAGGTCATGTCTTTGAGATTTCCTTTGTCTTTGCTGGGAGCAAGATGGTCAAATAATTCCATCTGTGTCATCATGATCAAAGTCAAACATTTATTGAGTGCTACCAAGAAGTATAGGACTCTGTTCTACACCCTTTGTTCATCTACCTTAAAGGTTTCCATTCTAATCGAGGATAATTACTGACGCAAAGTCATGCACAAAGAAAGTGCATGACAGACTTGGATAACAATTGATTCTTAAATTTACATCCCTTACAGAGATGCAGTAAGCCCTTATCACAGAAAAATTTGTGTGTCAAGACCTTATTCTGTAATCAGTTTTCATAAACTGATCTCTGAAAGAGCCGTCAGGTTTGGTGGCTAAGTGTGAATTGACCAGAGTGTACAGAAAAGACATTTTCATCAAATATGGTTCAACCTGTTCATTCAATTATTTTAAGAAAAGTACCTAAAATGTGCCAGGCACTTATGCCAGATGCTAGAATAGCACAGTTAAGTCAGACGAAATGCTTGCCCTCGTAAAGTTATATGCTAATGCGAAACAGTCAACATACATATAATAATTGCAGGTTGTTGTAAGTGTTATAGTGCAGATGCTTGAGATGCTGGATGGAGAGTAATGAGAAGGCTACTTCTGGTTGTTGATCAGAGAAGGTCCCTGCAAAGAGCTGGCAGGGATGCTATGACTTGGAAGAGGAGAAGAAGCCATCAATATGAAAGGTCAGTGGGGAAGGGGGGTAAGGCCTAGGCCTAGGATGTGTATTAGGCAAAGAAAGACAAGGTCAAAGAAGAATACAAGTGAAAGACAAGGAATGTGTTTATCACCATCAGCAGCGCAGCTAGAGTGATCTGAATGGAGTGATGAGTAACAGGTTATCTGAGAAAGGGATGCTGAACTTCAAGTACGACAAAAAGAAGCTCACGCTGTGTTTTCTGACCTAGCACACACTTTGGTATCTCTGTCCTCCTTCCTAGTCCATTGCTAGCTCTGACGGCCACCAAGTCTGCTGGAATATTTTTTCTCTACTGTTGCTTTACTTTTCAAGTGCTTGTGACTTCTTTCCCCAAATCTGTTATAAAGTCTCTAGAAGAGCAGACTACACATTAACACGTCTCTGTACTCAGAGCGTCTGGCACATTGTAGGTACTTAATAGATGTTTGTTCAAATGAATGAATAAGGTGACAGTTTGAGTGTGACCATTGTCCATGGCACCAATTTTGGAATTAGCCTAAAGTGGTTGAAGTAGACAGTGTTTGCAGCAAGGCTAATGCCACTCAACCCACGGTCAGGAGGTCAAGGATGGTAGAGAAAGAGAAGTATGTAGTTATTCTTATTTCCTTTTAGCGAATTTAGAGGATAGAATAACTGTTTCTTAGAAATCTCTTAGGTTTCTTCTTTCTCTAGGCTGTGGTTATAGGAGAACTAATTTCTTCTAAAGATTCACATTGGTTTCATTCTGGAGCATTCTATCTGCAGAGTGCTTTGGGAATGGAGAAATATGTCAATCACCTAAGCTTTTCCCAGGCCTGGTAATCACTGTACAGCTCTCATCGGATATATACAATGCAGCCTAAGTTTTTCTTAAGAAAACAAAAAACAGAAACACCACCACCACCACCAAAAGGACATAATTCAATTATCACCTTAAACAAATAATTATTGAAAATTTTCTTTTGGGCTAGGTATTAGAAATGTAAAAACAATCTTATAACCCCACAATGGTGGATTTGAAAGAGGTCTTAGTAACATAATATGCTGAAAGAAAAAAAAAACCTGGAAAAAAAAAGGGAAAAAAGAAAAAAACATAATCCAACCTATAACTATGTCTGTTAGGGCACTGCAGGCTAACATCACAGATTTAGTCAGTTAACTTCCCTGAATTAGAATTCCAGCCTCCTCATTCCCAATCCAAAGCCATGTCTACAATTTCTCCTTAATACTTAATATATAACACATTCTATAACACACTTTAAAGCGAAATGTAAGGAAATGTATATAACTGGCTATGACAATTTATATCATTTAAAAATACATTCATCATTTGTATCTTAAAGGTACTGTCATGGACTGAATGTTGGTATCCCCACCAAATTCATATTTAAAAACCCATAATCCCCAAGGTGATACTATTCAAAGGTGAGGCCTTTGGAAGTAATTAGGTTTAGATGAGGTCATGAGGGTGCAGGTCTCATGATGGGATTAGTGGTCTTATAAGAAGAGACCAGAAAGAACATGTGCGCGCTCTCTCTCTCTGCCACGGGAGGGTACAGTAAGAAGGCAGCTGTGTGCAGGCCAGGCAGTGGGCTCTCACCAAGAACCAAATAGGCCGGCACCCAGGTCCTGAGACTTCCAGCCTCCAAAGCTGTGAGAAATACATTTCTGTTGTTTAAGCCACCCCGCCTGTGGTATTTTGTTACGGCAGCCTGAGCTGACTAAGACAACAACCCATTTTACAGATAAGAAAATTGAAATCCTGAGATGTCACAGAGTGGTATTGTCCTCCAAAAAAATGTCAAGCTTTAAGCCACTTTTTGTGCTTTGGCTTTTCTTGTCCTTTAAAGAAAATTTTAATTTCTGTTCTATAAAGAGAATTTTGTTTTGCCTAAGAGATATTTAAAAATATCAAGCTTTTTATATTGATCATTTTAGCATGTTTCTGTCTTTAGATTAACACATCAACTGCCATGTGAGTTGTATTTAACTCATGCTAGTTTTGAGCCCAGGGCCTCGTAAAGCATGTGTAACTCACACGTCTCTTTGCCTTGGGAGCCACGCAGTACAAAAGCAACTCACGCTGCCATGCTGTAGCATACAGGTTACGTGATGGGTGGCCCTCGGGCAAAACTGTGCAATTGGTTCCTGAAAATCTTACCTGTTGATGTTCTTATTGTTACAGTTAATATTAACAATTTAATTGCACATAACCTGAGCACAGAAAACAACAAGAAATAACAAATTTTTTATTAAATTATAAAGGATCTTTTTTTTTTGGAAGTTTTTATTCCATTTTCATAATAAAACATCATGGCCCCAAAGAATTTTTTTTTTTTAACGTGGCAGTCAATGTGTTAATTTGGTATCCAAGACCAGAGTAACAACCAAGAGGGACTTTAATTTCCTCTCCAGACCTCCTCATTGACTCTACATAGTGTTACAGAATTGCCTTCCGTTCTAACTGTTGTTTGATGAAAAGCTAATTCTCTATTCCTTGTGGTTTTCTCTGCTATAGGCATCTTGTCTTTTATTTTCTTTCTTATTTCAGCATATTATTAACTCAAGATAAAAAATTATGAGAAAATACAAGTCATGCAACTATTATCAAGAGTTCCAATGTCTGGTAACTTTCTCTTTATCCAAGCAGAGAAGCCTGTTCCAGTGCTCCTGTCCTTCCAAGACTGAGCTTGCTCATTAATTACGTCCGTCTCCTTCACTGCCATCTGCTTCCAGTAGTGTTTTTCTTAAAAACCTGTTTTTACCAGATTTTTCTTTAGAACATTAAAAATTCTAACCCCTCCCCACAAAGGAATCATTAAAAAAATGACGTGTGGGGGTTGCCTCACATGAAGATACCGGTTTCTACTGGTAATGTCAAAATTGATGTTGTGTCTTTAGCAAAGTGACCACGTCTCACTACAAAGCACAGAACCTCGCCAGAAGGAAGCAGGAGCCTGAGCCTCACCGAGTTCTGTTTGTAATCCTAGTCAAATTCCTAGTCAAATAAGACCAGGCGCTTCCAAGGGGACCACACACCTGGAGCACTACAAGTTTAGAAAGCTTTTAAAACCTCAGTCAGAACTCACTCTTTTCCCAGAACTTTGCCTTCCTTGGTTTCTTTTTATCCTTTTGGAATTTACCAAAGTACTCAGACATTAAAAAATAAAAAGTCACTGAATAAATATTGAGTAACATGAACCAACTTTTGTTTTTTTAGACATGTGGCAACCAAATTAGTTAACCCGAAGCAAATGCTGGGAAATAATCGAATTTTCATAGCCTGTCTTTAGCCCTTGGCCTTCTCTTTTCCCCCTCTGTGTCTTTTTCCTTAAACTAATTTCTAGTGTGATTACTTATTAAAGGTACCAATTGCTTACCTGTCCAAGTGCTAGAATCCACTTGCTTTGTTTCTTTTCAAAATTTGAATTTAGGAAGGAAAATTGGCTTGTCATAAAGCCAGGAAGTGACTAACAGTAGAAACGTGTCCCAAATAGAACTTTTGGGACAAGCGTCTATGCACGATTTCCTTGTGCAATTTTGTGTCTACCGTCATAGCTCAGTTCTTGCTGATTTTTAAAGCTTTTATTCATTTTTCCAGCTTCCTAGTTCTCAGTTATGCTCTCCATCAAAACTGACTACACCATATCAACATATCCGAGTGGCTTTCTTACTTTCTCTCCAGTTATTCTGTGATAGAAATCTTACTGAATAACTAAATACAGTGAGCAGAAGAAAAAAGTAACAGCAGCAATGGTTTTGACTAGCCCATCCAAAGAGAAATTACAGCAGCTGTAATAGCAGCATCACTCACCAAATGCCAGACAATGTGCCTTTTATGCCCTTATTAAATCCTCAGGTGACCCTGGGATGCAGTTAGTCTTATTCTAATTTTATTGTTTTGAAAACTGAGGCTCAGAAAAGCGAAACATCGTGTCCAAAACTGCGCAACTAGTCAGTGGCAGGGTCTGTGGGAAAACAGGTTGTTCTGATTTCTAAGGTGGTTTACTTTCTACTCTACTTAATTGTGTTCCCTCCCCAATTACAGTTAGTTGAGGCTTACAAGAAAGGATTCTATTTTCCACTTCTTTTGGCATCCTTCAATGAATTAAGTAAAATGAGTAAATTAGTGACTCATCTATAGAAAAATTGGAGGTGGCTTACATATCTGAAGCCAGAATTTTATGTCTTTATTAACAAGGAGGAATTCTGTTCAATAATTTATTTCCTACAATAAGAATTCTAATGTATACCTATTTCATGTCTGAGCATTAATTTGTACTTACCAAGCATTGATAAGAGCTTCAGTTAAATACAAACACAAACTTCGCACTCTAAAGTAATAGTCTAAAACAGATTCACAGTCCCACGGAAATGGGGAAAATCATCAACACAGCTTCAGAAGAAAGTGGAATCCCAGTAGGGAACTGCATAAGAAGTCTTGCTTTGTGTTGAACATCCTCAGGAGTTCTGATCAGAAATCCTTTAGGAAAAATGTCTCAGGAGAGTTAAAGCAGATAAAGTGATCTGGATTGTGTGAATACTTTTGGCTCTATAGAAATGTATTTGTCCTAGAGAGGTGAAAGGAAATGCATAAGATGAAGAAGTCAAAAGCAGTGCAACTCGCATTACAGTACCTCGTCTTCTTTGGTGTTTTCTATTTCACAGGAGGGTTGGTTATGCTGAGAGAGTTAAACTTTGAACTTGGTCTACACAGAACCACTGTAGCTTCACACAGAGCACCGGCTCATCTTTTTGATCAAAACCATTCAAAATCATGTCATTTCGCACTCTTTAGAGCCTTTTATCCTCCAAAGAACGTACAGCGTTCCCCGAATTACATTTCAAGTGTTTAATGCTGTTTTTGAAGGAGTAGACTGATATTTGACTAAAAATAAACCAATTCTATGCCAAGGCCACAGTAAAGGAAAAAATGCACATCTCTAAGACCACCATGTGAAGTTCAGGGTCTGACAGCTACAAGGTGATAATGCACTTTGAAGCAAACAATGGCTGCAGAGTTGGGCATTGTCTCAGCAGAGACCTGGTCACTCTCAACGGTTGCTGGGTTGCTGGGTCCCGTGGTGGGAGACCGGTGAAGGACTATGCTGTAGAGAAGGTGTGGGTGTGCTGCTAAGCTTGGCTTCGGTCATTGCGAGGCACTCAGCTCGGTCTGTGTTGCAACAGTCTTCCCAGTGAAGTGACCATGTGACGTCTATCAGGGCACATATTACAAGGATGCTGTCTTAATTTCAGTTACAGCTCAGAGTAACCAAAGAAACTCAAATGAAGGCCACAGCTGTATTTCGCTGCTTTTCATAGGCCTTGCAATAAAAGCTAAGCAGTTTTTAGTGGCTTTTGCAATTATACTTCCTTTCAATTTTCCAAAGGTTACAGGGCCTGAACCACACAAATCCCATTAAAGTAAGTGGCTGTTGTGCAATATAAGTTCCTTTGAAAACATTCTTCAATGCCCATAAAATGATCAGTGGGCTGCACTTTAGATCCGCTTGCCTGCGATGCTTGCAACCGAAAGGCAGATGACAGGCTTTGATGTGGTGGTTGGTTTCTGCTACTGAAGCTGGCATTTTATCTTCTTGCATCAGATTTTTTCCCAAATGGATATGACTGAGGCATAGGAAACACATTTTTCTTCAGATTTCATTCCTAAAATATGTTTTTACTGTACCTTTAAATTACATTTGGCTGACCATTGATTTGGGATCTCCAAGGTTCCTGCCACAGGGTGCAGAGCAGAAGAGGGTTCAGGGACTTCGGAGTTAACGGAAGTCTGCAAGGGGAGTGCAAGGGCTCGGTGAGTAGGGATCACCCCATCCATGCTGCCGGGTCCCCATGTGTGAGGATGGCACTTCATGCTTTCTTCTCTACCGTCCCTCTACTGCGACTTTGGCAGCCACACGAGGCGTTCACAGTGAATCGCACGCTAGAGCCCAGGGCATGGCTATTGTTCTCTTTAACCCATAATTGAAAGCACAGTGGATATCCTACCATGGTCTTATGGCCTTCTTGCCTTGAGAAATGCTTTGTATGTATTCTAAGATCCTGATCCACTGCAAACACCATTCTCTTTAGAACCTCTTGCTTATGTGTGTTCCTGTTTGTTCAAATCCTTCCTTTATCCCGAAGCTGCGTTTCTAGCAAGGGATAAAAATGAATGACTAACTCCTGCATTTACAAAGGAATCAGACCACAAAACTTTTCCCTTCTCTGAATCTGATGACTAACCTATCTGAAAGAGAAGCATGGTAAAAGTTTTTTTTGTTTTTCCTCTGCAGTAAAAATATCCAGAGACAAAAGACGGTGGTAGCCTAATTATTTGCTATGCGCTGTTAAAAATGATAATTGGAATTCAGCAATTACTCAGCCCTTTAAACCTTTGGATGGATCAGTAAGGTTCTAATATTCTGGGACTGCTTTTATACCACACCACCACTCTAACTCTTTCAGCTTTCATTGTCATTTATTTCATCAAGAGATCCTGTCTTTTTTCTGTGGAAATACCTGAATGCATTAAGGTGACAAAATAATTACATAGAATGAATTGAACCATAATTTTGAAAAAGTGTTTGATAATATACTAAAATATGTATAGGAATTTAGAGAATGGAGGGATCAATATAGATTATAGCCATCAGCAAAGTTTTATAGAGGAGGTAAGATTTGAGATGTGTCTTAGGAAACAAAGAAATTTTGAAATGTGTCCTAAAATGAAAGAGAAA